>CM076581.1:908689664-908864413 GCA_034641835.2 Pinus albicaulis
TCAGTCTCCTTTTCAGCCTTCGGAGAATTGGTGGAGTGCTAACATAACCAAAAACCGTTTGTGGAAATTCCACTCGAATTATGTTTTATTAAAATAATTAATTATTTTAATGGAGACCCTAAGTCTAAACTTAGGGAAATTAAATAATTAATGGGTATTAATATAACAGAGTGTGAATATTTTAGAGAACAAAGATCAAGCCAAGTTTTAATCTTGGCCATTGCTTAGACTTCTAATCTGGGTCATTGATTCATTAATGAGAATATTATAAAAGAAGGCTTGAGGGTCATTTGGAAAGTAAGCCAGCAATACACTCAGTAACCCAAAGGAAGTCGATTATGAAGGAATAGAATTTAATTTCGGAGGGAGAGTTGCAGGGTAGAAGAAGCAGAGGGATTCAATGGTGATAAGGGTCTAAAAAAGAAGGATGTAGAAGCTTGGAGAAGGCAACGTAGATCAGCAGTGCAGAGAGCCCACATAGAGTGATGCAGTCTCATGTAGGCACTGCGCAGAGGGATGCATAAGGAAGCTGTGAGGCTTCTAAGTGTTAGAAATTCTCCAGAGGGTTCATGAGAATTTATATCAGGTGTTTTCTATTGAATTCTACTAGTATTTTCCTTGTAAATAATTTCATTGCTGAAGAATAATATATAAACCCTCATCTGCTGCACCGGTTTTCCCGCATTGGGTTTTTTTGGGGAAAATTGTTCAAAAATAAGTGTGTATATGTGATTGATTCTTATGCTTATACTTCTCACTGTTTTATTCTCTCCATATACTTGAGTGAATGTTGTAGTAGTATTTATTTCGAATTTTACTGGAAGCATTTTGTAAATAACGTATTGGAAATAATAAGTAGGAGAAATAAATCTATCACTGTAGAAGTATTTTCAGCATTGAAATTTTCACATGGTATCAGAGCAAAGATGAGTAACAGGAGTAGAGAACCAACAATGGAATGTAGATCAGACATTGTTGTAGAAACAACTAAGAATGGTTTACGTAGTTTTCTAGAGAAGAAGGAAAGCATGAAAGAACAGATGGATCACAAAGTTTATGTTGTGGTATCCAGATTGGAAGAAGAATTTGCATATGTGTCAAGCTTTTGTTCTCCTGAGATCTGGTACTTCTGCTCACATGAAAAGAGTATGAGAATTTTTCTCAAGCTACCAAGAAGAGTGTATGAAATTTAAAATCACCATGGGTAATAAGGCGAAATGTACCCCTATTGGAAGAGGTACCATAGTATTTCAAACAGAAGCTGCTAATAATCTTCGGGCCACTAATGTGTTGCATGTGCCTAGTTTGGGGATGAAATTACTCTCTATGTTGCAGCTTCAAAACAAAGGCTATGACATTTAATTTATTGGCAATAGATTATACGCCAAACACCTGAGTTGGAAGAAGTAGGCACAAATCAGAGTCAGGAGCAATAAACTCTACAATTTACAACTTGAATCCCCAATGGCACTTATAGGCAGAATTGATGAGAAAGATCTGAATGAGCTATGGCACAGGAGAATTGGGCACTTACACCATGGGGCATTAAGAATTCTCAAGAAGACTTTCACGGAAGTTCCAGAACTAAGCACGAAGCGAGAGGATTTCTGCAGAGGGTGTGTATTGGGAAAGTATGCCAAGGCAATGTATCATAGAAGTAGAAATAAGGATAAGAGCTTTTTGGGCTTAATACACTCGTACATATGCAGACCAATGTCCACTAGAGCTGTTTGCAGTGTCGAATATTTCGTCACCTTTATTGATGACCATTCCTAGAAGACCTGGATCTACTTTCTAAAGACCAAAGACAAATTATTTGATCGATTCAAGGAGTTTAAAGCTCTAGTGGAGAATCTGACAAGAAATTAGATCAAGACACTGTGATCAGAAAATGGTGGAGAATACATTGATAAAAACTTCACATAATTCTATGCAAGGGAATGCATCAGAAGAGAGTGGATCGCTCTGTATAATTCAGAGTAGAATGGAATTGCAGAAAGAAAGAATAGAACTATTTTCGAGGTTGCAAGGGCAATGTTGTATGATCACATCTCCCTTTCACTCCATCCTAGTCAATGGAATCCCCTCTACCACCTTAAACCCCTCGAGAGGGATAAGACAAGGGGACCCTCTATCGCCCTTCATCTGTTGGGTGTGGAGTCTGATTATATTCTTTATTTTGTATCACAACGTTGGACCCTTGTTATTAATGGGGTGGCAACGCCGCCCATAATTAAATGATGCCAGGGGGGTCCCGAAGCTAAAAATAGATGTAAAATTGCTTTGTAAAAGTATTTTAATTTCTAGTCAATCTGGGTTGTTCATTAGGTAGATGATATGATGATAGAAGTTATGTTTAATTTATGGTTTTTTTTCTGAGAAGGAAACCCCTCGTTTTGTATGAGGGTATTGTATTGCGGCTATGCATTTGTATGTGTATTCTCAGAGTGAGAAATAGATAGGGAGACTGTGAGAGAGCACAAAGGATATTACAGCGGATCTGTTGTAGGTTGTGTCTCTTCATTTTGCTGGATAATAGAAAGGAAGGATTGGCTGTTCAGGGTGGATGTAGCCCAAACTGGGTGAACCACTTATATCTGTGTATCTCTAATTTTATGTGTTTTGTGTGTCTGTGTTTTCTGCATATTTTATGTGTTGCATTTCTCTGTAATATATAATTTTCTAACATCATCTTCATCATCATGGCAGAAGGCTTGGGTCGCCTTCTCAAGAGCTCTATTCAAACTGGTGCCTTGCTTGGTTTACCTCTCCAAAACCTGCCTCCCTCTTCTCACCAGAAATTTGTGGATGATAACTTGATCATGGGTTATCGCTTAGTCCAGGAAGCCCGAACCATTAAATCTATTCTTGAATACTTCTCTGAAGCCTCTGGCACAGAGGTCAAACCTAAAAAATCACAGATTTTATTCTTCCATACCCCCCCTCAAACCCAATGTACTATTTCTCGCATCCTTGGATCTTCCATTGCTTCTCTTCCCTCCAAATACCTAGGAGCTCCATTAACTAACTCAACCATCAATCACTCCTCCTGGAGAGTTCTGCTAGATAAAATGGAAACTCACCTCTCCAACTGGACTCACCATACCCTTAACATTTCCAATCATCTTGTCCTCATCAAGTCCATCCTGCAATCCCTCCCCATCTATCTCTTCTTCATCCTTGCAGCTTCCAAATGGGTCCTAAAATCCATGCCCAATCTGCAACGGTATTTTCTATGGGGAGGCACAAAAGGAAAGAACAAATGGGCCTTAGTCAATTGGAAGGATGTATGCACCCCTAAAAGTCAGGGGGGATTAGGACTTCAAGATCCTGAGCATATCAATACCATAATGGGAGCCAACATCTGGTGGAAATGGGTCTCTAATCCCAACATCCCATGGGCCAACCTATGGGCTGCCAAGTATGTGCCATATTGGCCAAAGGAGGATCTCATAAGGTACAAATTAGATCTCACTAGTTCCCAAATCTGGAAAGCATCCAACAATAAAAAAATGATAATCCAAGGTCACAGTTTCTGGGAGCTACGAAGTGGTAACCAAGCCAGATTCTAGGAGGAGTCCTGGCAACATATGCCAAGCCTCTCCTCCATCTTTCCTAGACCTCTATGGAGTGTTGCGCTCCAAGGAAGGCAAAGGCAGAAGGCTCATGACTTCTAGATGAGCGACATCTCCCAAGGCTATAGGCAATGGCTTCATACAAGAAGATGGCAAGAAAACAGGAACACTGAAAGCCGCACAGAAATCTGGGAGGAGCTCAGCACAAAATAAAAATCAAAGTTAAAATAGGACCTGATATCCTTCATTGGGGGCATATTCCTAGCGGAACTTACTCAACCAAGGAAGCTTACAACATCCTCCATCAGCAAGACCCTGGACCAGTCGACATCATCTAGAAAAAGATATGGAAAGCCAATATGTGGCCCAAAATAGCCACATTCCTATGGCTGCTCAGTAAACGACGCATCCTCACATGGGAGAATATTTTGAAGAGGGGGTTTGTAGGTCCCTCTAGATGTCCTTTATGTAAGGACAACTCGGAAACCATCGACCACCTCTTGGACCAAGGTCCTACTGACAACTTCCTATGGGAAAAAATTGCAGTCTTATGCTATTGTTCCAACCGCGCTAGAGGTAACATCTTTAACACCATCAGCAGCTGGCAGACAATCCTTTCATTAGTACCTTTCTGAATAGACTATGGTAGATAATCCAGGGTATCCTCATCTAGAACATCTGGAAGGAATGAAACAACCACATCTTCAAGGAAAAGGCCTCCACTCTTGATCAGCTCTGGGATAGGATTCATAGCAACCTCACTGAAAATATAGCCTTAGACGCATGGAACCAGGAGGACCTTCCCACCGTGGTAGCTTAATGTCACATATGGAACAACTGGCACATGAGTCTAAACACTCCCATGGACATCAATCCCAGAAGCATTGGTGGAAATCCTGCTCTAGAAACCCGGTCTCCTCCCTCCAAAGGCTTCTTCAAATGAAATTTTGATGGGGCGTGCAAAGGCAACCCAGGTAATGCAGGTTTCAGAGGTACCATCAGGAATTCTCAGGGAGATCCTCTCAGAATCTATTATGGGAATATAGGATGGGATAGTAATAATTTAACAGAGTTGGAAGGACTGATATAGGGTATTCAAATTTCCATATAATTCCACTAATTCCCTCTAGAAATTGAGGGATATTCAAAAATCATAGTGATGGCTTCCACCAGAATCCTTCAAGGCACGACTTCCTCAAAATTCTCCAACATATGGAGACTTTCGCACAAGTTTAAGGTGTTGGAACTGCTACTTCACAACCACAGAGCCATCACTTTTGGTCATGTGCATAGGAAAGCCACCTATATTGTGGATCTTCTTGCAAACAAAGGGGCGGATCATTCCACTCTTCTATAGGTTGAGGAGGCTGCTCTTAGACATAAATGTCTCACTCTTATTTAGAAGGATTAACACCCCCCAGATGCGGGTGACAGAAAAAACATGAGTGACAATCACATCCCAGATAATGAAGCTCTCTAATGCAGAGCTTCACTTGCTGCATATCCAAATACCGTTAGCCTCTTGCACGTACCTCGAAGAACTAGAAATGATGACGAGAGGATGGGTACTATGTCACCATGCCCTAAACATCACCTCGCATCTATCACCATTAATGTTCATCATGATTAACCAGTATCGCAGCCATGCCTCCTCACCCGAGCCTGTTTAGGTTCTCAATTACGGCTCGTAGATATGTGTGAAGGCCACTCATTTCCATCCTCATAGATCTCATCCCTGCACTTTTATAATTCTAAGCTATCTGCCCCTTTCCTCACTCAGCCTATTTCCTTTGCCTTTCGCTCCCGTTACTTTGCTACGAAGTCCCTGTCCTATAGTGGAGCTGCGCAGCTCCCCTTGGAGTGCCACTTTCCATATTTTGAATTAGCCCCCTAGATATTTCTTCCCCTACAACCCCAATGTGACTCTTGTCTCCTTTCCTTGGTCTTGTGTGCTTTTTTTTCCCCTGACCTGCTCACCCCATCCTAGGTGCACAATGGCTACTAGACTTCGCCAACGCACTATCCATGGTGGAAAGAGAGGAGCTCTCCTTGGACGATATCATCATGGCTAGGATAATCATCTCGAGTCGGTTGATGGCTCCTCTTCCAGCACTTTTGCGAGCCATCGTCCTGATTCCGAGCAGCGCGCAGAATCCTCCAGGCAAGTTGCGTAGAGAGGTGGTCGTGGTTCATGGAGGTCCGCCTTCTCTCCCCAACTGCACTCTGTGCATTGCAATCATGTTCCACTTACAACACCAGAGAAGGATGATGAGGACATGGACTCTGATGGCATTTGGACGCGGGCTCCCGATGGCATAGACCCGGACTCCCCCATCCTCTACGCTCCTGTGAGCATTCTCAGGTGTACTGCGACCGATGTGGAAGCAGCTACTGCGCAAGCTCTAGATTGTCCTATCGAGGAAGAGAACCCCAATAGTAATGATGAAGATGATGAGTAACGTCTGCACTGCTGCACAATTTTCCTCTATTTTTTATCAAGTTTTCCCTTAGGGATTTTCTGTTATCATTTACTGTGTGTTTTTTAGAAATGTCAACGCTATTGCGCACAATGTATTGCTCGGATCTAAGTTTTGTCTGGGCTGGTTTCCTCCCCCGAGGCAGCCCATAAACAGTGTAAAAAAGGCTGGGATTAGTTAAGCGCATCTTTCCAACCCAGCCTGTAGCATATGTAACTTTATGTTTCTGAAATTAATAGAATAACTAAACTTACCAAAAAAAAATACAGTTGTCTACTTACAGAACATGATTCCTCACAACACATTGGGTAATATCACTCTAGAAAGTGTCTTCACTGGCAGCAAGGCTGAAGTGAGCCACTTTAGGATCTTTGGCAGTGTGGTATATTCACAGGGTCTTCACTATGGGAGTAATACCATAACAGGTGGGTTCACATTGGGGGATATATAATGAGGAAAAAATGACATAATATATTAGGGGATATATAGGGGGTAAGGGGTTTTTATATTGGCAAGTATAAAAAATAGAACTCAAAGTTAATGAAAAAATACAAAGGGGTATAAAAAATGTTAATGGAAAAATAGATACCTACCATATATAGTGAAGTAGGGGATTTTTAAATTGGGAAGGTGTATTGGGTTTATATTGGTAGGGGGTTACATAATATGATTTTCAAAGGTATTTTCCAATATGTACTCAAATTAGGGGTATTTTTTAATATGTTATGATCGCACATGATATGTTAGAGGTTCATTGAGTGAAGCCCCTGTGGGTATGTTGTCATGTGCCCGAAGAGAAGAGGAAGAAAATGGATAAGACTGCAGAAAAGGGATATCTAGTGGGATATAGCGAGAACACAGAGGCTTACCCTATTTACATTCCTTAGAGCAGGAATATTTCAGTACAGAGAGATGTGAAGTTCATGGAGGAAAGGGCCTTCAGGAAATCCTGGGAGATGCCTTTTGCAACATAGTTTGAGGAGGATTCACTGGTCCAACCACAACGACCTGCGAAGGGTAATACGAGTGCCTCTCCAAGGAATGGGGATATAAGGGATAGATCTCCCAAGGACTTTCAAGAAGGAGAGAAGGTAGATCCTCCCACTACGAGTGGTAGGATGAGTAGGGAATTACGAAAAATTCTGAAGGACACATAAGAGTTTTTCGGAGCCCCCAAAAATGAGAAGTGGCAACATAAGAAACCTGAAAGGTACCAAGCTTTGGTAGCGCAGGTAGGGGAACCCTCTAGTTTTTGGGAGGGAGCTCAGCACTAGGTATGGATTGATGCGATGGTGGAAGAATACAAATCCATCATGATGAATGATGTATGGGAAGTGGTTCCTAGGCCTCATGATAGATTAGTTGTAGGTTAGAGATGCATCTAAAAGATCAAATATGTTGCAGATGGCAGCATCGAGAAATTTAAAGCCATGTTTTTGGCTAAGGGGTACGCTTAGAAGGAATGGATAGATTATGAAGAAACCTTCGCCCCAGTATCCCGATATACTTCTATTAGATCTGTGATATCCCTTGTTGCACAGATGGGATGGGAGATTCACTAGATGGACGCCAAGAGTGTGTTCCTAAATGGGGTGATAGAAGAAGAAGTATATATTGAACAACCAGAGGGCTATGAGATGCATGAGAAAAAAATCATGTGTGCAGGCTCAAGAGGGCCTTGTATGGATTAAAGCAAGCCCCTATAGCTTGGTATGGTCGAATTGACAGCTACTTGCAGAATATGGGATTTGTCAAGAGTGACATAGATCCCAATATCTACTATCTAAGAGTAGAGGATGAGCCTATGATACTAGTGTTGTATGTGTTAGGGTCCTATAATAATAGGATTCATAATTTTTTAATTGACTTTGATAGTCTTGTAAATATGTACATACCTTGCTTTCTGCAAGTTTTTTTCCCATATTTGGAAAATAATAAAAAATGAAAAGAGGTTAAAAGTCCTAAAATAAATATTGAATGACTTAGAAAAGAATGGACCCCAAAAGAAAAAAGAGATAAAAATAAGACCTGAAAGTGAGCAAGTAAAAATGCCACTACTATTTACTTTTACTGCAAGAATAATGATTATGTGCAGATTGTTCAAAATGCCATAATCCATGATCAGTTAAATAGTTTAATCTTAACTTTTTATGTTTTTAATTTCATGTTTTAGATAGAGAAAAAAGATATGTCAAACAGTTTAAACTTGACAAATCAGTAGATAGTTAGAGAATAAATGAGGAGCTCAACAATTTAATCTAAGCCCTCGGATGAAATAAGGTTAGACTTAGATAGATTTATGCTCTGAAAGAAAAAATGGATTTAGGGTTGCAAGCTTAAATGCACCCATGCAAATGAAGTAAAAAATGTTAGAATAATGATGGGTAGGTAGAAAGCAGTTGTGCAAGACATGTAATAAAGCATCATCATGCAAAAATTACTAATTTCCCCTTCCCAAAAATGATCCAGTATTCTAAACCTTCAGTTAAAGAGGCTCAGAGCATTTCTCTGACTTCTGTTGGGACCGGACCCAAGGCTTAATGACTGATTGGTTAAAAATATTGGATTCCCTACATAAAACCCACTTCATGAGAATATTCACCCTTTTCCAAAACTATGATCCCTTTTCCTAAGTAAAACACCTTTTTTTCTTAGAAAAGTAAAAACCCCCCTAATTAATTTCATTTTCATTCAAAAAAACACTCAAAAACCGACAAAATTCATTTTATCCTAAGTTTATGTGTAAAATATCAAAATGGGATAAATTATGCTAAAATGCCTATTTACACTTTACTTAATTTAAATTTCATGAATTTTAATTCATTTCATTCATTAATTTCCATTTCATATTAATTTATAACCTATATTACTAAACCCTTTATAAAATACCCCTTCCTGTATATATTAATTTCTTTATATATTAATACCCCCAAAGACCCACTATTTAAAGTTTAAACCTATGTTTATTTATCCTACATGATAAATAAATCCTTTCTCTTTTCCCATAGGTTTAAAATTATCTTATGTTATAATCCCACCCCCTATGGTTTTAAAAAACTTGTTAAAAGGTTTTATATGCCATGTAATACCATACCCGCGCCATTGGTTAAAACATTTGTTAATGTTTTAATTTAAAACATATAACGTTACCCCCCGCCCAATCAAATAAAACTTGACTTTGTATTAAAAAACATTCATTTTTTAATATAAAAACCTATCCTGCCGCATTAACAAACCCCGGACCCCACCTATTACCGCCGAGCAACTCCAAGATGAAATCTTAACCGTTCGCATCAAATCCATATAATCCGACGATCAAAATGCCATATCGCAAATTAAGTTGTGTAACCATAACAATTATCCAACCATGTGAAATAGGTGGTTTCACCTCTTTCTCTCTCCTCCACATGGCCGAGTGTTATTGGACTGCATTTGATCCAGAAATACCATTTACCACTTATTTTCTATGCCATAACTACCTACGGTTTTCGCCTTCGAAGACTCAAAACCACCAATTGACTCGATGTGACCGCCATTAATTATAGGCTATTCTAAACCTAAAAACGCTTGATAAACTTCTAAATTGTGCTATTAAGTCATTTTTCTTTGCTATTTCATTGTATGTGTCCTCTCGACTCAGAAAACTAAGCCTGTGCTTTGTTTTAAAACCCAGAACCTACGAAAAATCGTATTTGCTGCCAAAAGACTTTAGAAAGCTTCCAGAAACCTTCAAAAGATACCAGGGACATGTCAAAACACCTTAGAAACTATTACAAATACCAATACCTGCACAAAGAGGTATTTTATAAGAAAAACAAGCCTATTATCATTTAAAAAAAAGAATTTGCTAAAATAAATGAGTACAGTAAAAGCTTATTTGCCCAAAGAAAGCTTCTACTTGCCCAAAAAGAGCTAAAACCCTGTCAAAATTTGATTAAAACCCCCTATTTAAATACTGCATTCATCTTTAAAGGAAAAATCAAGTTTATTTTAGCCTTTGCAGACTTTAAAAGACTCCAATCTTGCCCAGAAATCCTCTGCAGGTAACCCCAACCCTCTACGCCCGATTTCAATCAATTTTTAGCCCAAAATATACTGAAAAAGTATAAGAAACCCCTGTTTCTTATTTTATAAACCAGTAAAAGTCTGAAATCCAGTTTGAAGTTAAAATTAAAGGTTGAAATCCAAGGAAAGAACCAAGTTGTACCCATTTTCATCCAAGAACCTCTGTTAAAGTAAGAAGCACTTATGTAAACCATTAATCTTATAGAAGAATCCAGAAAGCCTAAAAACAGAGTTTCAGTTATCCAAAAAACCTAAAAAATATCAAAATCCAATCCATCTATGTCCTCCAAGGCTGCAATCATTGTTAATCCTCTACAACCTCCTGTTGTAGACATTGAACACACACCTTTAGCAGATGTAGACTATAAGATAGAAGATCCAGTTGTTGAATTTAATCTGTTAGACCTGCACTATTGGAGTTATGAAAATTCCTTATATCAGGTTGAAGAAGTCCAAATTTGGGAATCAAACCTACCCAAATATGTTGTTCCAGTCACTCATCAATGCCCAAAGGTTATTAGGTTGTGTCAGAGCTACTATTCACCTGAAAATAGAGCAATGATGAATGCAAACAAAGAGGTATTGTTTACAATTACTACTGAGTCCATAAACCATATGTTACAACTCAAAGATGATCCCAAAGCAGTTACTTTGTCAATAGAAGCACTCACAAAGTTGTACATTGGTCTTGATTTTCCCAAATGGTTTCAAATTTTTCAAGTGTTCATGCCTTTACATGTTGAAATTCCACAAATCAACCCTCCATATTCTACTTCAAAATTTCCAGAAGGGTCTAGGCATGTCATTTCCATGTTGTCATTTATCCTAGGATACTTTACAGATGAGAATATTGATGAGTCCATCCTAGGGTTTCTATCTACTTTTGTACCAAGACAACCTCCCTCTGTAATTTTCAATTATGCTGAGTATATAGCTGACAATGTCCATGATCAGCTAGTCAAATTTCCAACTGAAGGAGTATTTAGATATACATCCTTAATTTTCCATATGTTCTTGTATTTTTAAGCAGAAAATTTCCCTATAACCCTCCAGAAGCTTGATATAGAAGAAATCCACTTTCAGTCATCTTTGGGACTTCTTTGATCAGAAAAGAGTCCTCAGAATTAACTTATGCAGAGTTTACAGATAATTTTTTCCATCCATTGATAAATATGTTGACAAGTACATAATAGCCAAGGATCAGTGATGAAATGAAGAAAGTTCTACAACTATCAGAGCAAACTAGAACTGGTGATTGGTACTTATATGAGAAACATACAGAAATTAGAGTTTTTGGGTCTAAATTGTTACCCTACAAACTACCTAAATATGTACCAATGAAAGCCTTTACCTTGGAGTATATCAGGAAAATCTTAAATTCTGATTCTATCAACTTCCTAGCATCCAATAAGAAAACCCAATTTAAGCTGAAGAATCAGGTGGGGCCATTTATTTGTAATCACAAAGATGTAGAACAAGAAGAAGAAAAATAATTACTTGAGTACAGATTTGAAGAAATCTTCTCATGGAACTGTGGTCCACAAGGGATATTGAGAAAAATGAGGGTTAAGTGCAAACTAACACCTAATATTCATGAAAAAAAACCATAGATTGAACAGTATATCAATCAAACTGAGTGGCTAGAAAAAAATTTAGTAGATGCAGTTAAACAAGGTGATACTAGTCACACCTTGCAAACTGCAAATCAAGGGGAAAAAGCTACTAAAAGACTCAGAGAAGAAGGAACATACAATGTTGAGACAACAACTGAAACAAGGTTTAAAATTAGATACAATAAAAATCCTAAAGTAAATTTAGTTGATAAAGGAAAAGTGACCATAGAAGTAGAAGACACAGATGTTCCAGTGACAAACAAGGATGCTGCTACAGTCAATACAAATGAGCCAGCAACAGAAATTCTAAATGAAGGACAAATTGATAATTCCAACACTCAAGTCATAGAGAAACAACAGAATTTGGAGGCATCTTCCTCACAGACAGTAGAAGAAAAAGATCTTGATATCAGGGAAAAATACAAGCAAATTTAGACAAAGAATGAGATATATTCTCAATATTCCAAGAAAACACCAGGCATTCAAAACAGACTTTTATCATATTTTTATTACTCAAACAAAAAGTTGATTGTGTCAGTGCTTCAACCAACAGTCAAGACTCCAAGACAATTTCAGACTACAAGAAAATTGATCTTGAAGTGCCCATAGAAAGTATTCATGCAATAGATCAGATTGAGTTTCATAGGCAAAGTTCAGAGACGTTATATTCTACTATTACTACAAAGGCTATGAGTGTCAAAAAACTTCAAAATACAATCATAAACATGAGAGATAAAATGAAGGTTGATAAGGCCTCATCATATGCCAAAGATCTTAGAATTAAGTCTTTAGAAGAGTTGGTTATCCAAGTAGGATATGGTCCTGCAAATGTTAAAGCAACAGAACAGTTAGTGAAGAAAAATAACGAGGACATTGTAGCATTGAGGAAACAGCTTAAACTTACACCAACTGAACATCCACAGGCCAAAGAAATAGTACAAGATCAAAGCCAGAAGGATGACATGATGAATTTAATTTTTCAATTAACAAGACAGATAAAAGGGATGGAGATCCAAATGGAAAAGTTGGTCCATGAAAGAGAAACTACAAAAGCACAGGAAACTCCTACAGTAATTCTCATGGTTACTATTGTTGTGCCTTCAACTCTGGCAGAAGAGTTGGCACCAAAAGCACCACTGGCTACTGCAGTGCCAGTGACATCATACACAACTTCAGCCACTGAGTCTTCTACATCAACAGTGCAGCCAACAGATGAGGCTAGTAAACTAGTAAAATCCATGGAAGAAATGTCACTTCAGACAAATGAGATTAATAGATTGAAGAAAGTGATTGACAATATTGAAGATGCTAAAAAACTAGCTCAAATTAATGCTAAAACTCATGAGCAAAGGATTAACAGATTAAATACTGAGTTGAAAAATATACAAAAAGATTTGACATTGAAAGAGCCAATTTCTTATGTAAATAATCAGTTATGGAGTAAAATCATTGAAGCCATCAATGATGTTTTCCATCAATTTAGGTAATAAATGAACAGAGGGATTTACTAAAGGCATCACAAGTAGAGATTCAAAAAACAAAAGATGAGCCAGGTGAAAAACCTGAGCAAGCCTTAGAATTGGTAAAGTTTCTCAACAGTAAAAACAAGCAAGAGATGGAAGAAATAGAAATCACATATAGGACAGAAACAATCCTTGAAATAAGGAAATTCCTTTCAAAAAAGAATCTGATGAAACAAATTGAAGGGAGGAGGACTACAATAAGAAAATCAGAGAGTATGCAAAAGAATAGGTGGACAAGACAGATGGACAAGGTATTCCTACAGGGAAGGTCTTACTAAGAATTTTTGAAGACTTGTTTTATCTGCAACATGAGATCAAACACGTATTTGTCTTAAAAACAACATTTGCTAGATATACTGAGGCAGATGAAAACTTCAGGAGGCTTAAAAATATACAAATTCCAAATGATGAAGCTTGGCAATCATTCACTGACTTAATGTAAAAGTCAAAGTGCAGAGAGAAAGACCAAAACAATTTGCTGATTTTTACAGTCAAAACATAAAATTACAACAGTAAGGTAGTTTTGACAGAGTTTAAAGAAAATTAGAGGTTAAAGAGTATCCAAGTTAAAGAGAATCAGAGTTAAAGAGTATAAGATAATGAAGATGATATTTCAAAACAGATTTGAAATATTTATGCCAGCAAAGAGGACACCAAGGCAGCTAGATGCATCTAATCCATAAACTATTTTCTATTTTTTTTGGATAAATAGGACAACTTGCTGATTTGTTAAGTAGCTGTCACTATTTTTTTGTAAAGATATTTTATTTTTCCTTAGATAGTTCCTAGAATAATTCTAGGATATTTTGTAAACAATTTTGTATAAATACTTCACTCTTTGAAGTAATAGTGGGGAATAAATTGCTAAAGATTTCTATAGTCATTTTTGTAGGACTTGAAGGCTTTTTGTTGCAAATTTCGAGTAGCAGACTGGATCAAATCAACTAGCATCATATTTTAGGATTCATGTGATGAGCCATTGAAGTGAAGTACTTTCTACTTGTCATTTTTTATCTTCTCATGTTTTCATGCATCCATTATGTATTCTAAATTTGAATGAATAAACAGGAGTATTATTTCAGGATTTGTTAAAAACACTCTGTCTTTACTGTTTATCATTTCTATGTTTTCTACTAATTTCCAGAGTAGGGAACCCTTAATTGCTCCCTCTTTCGATTGACCTTTGTCTACTCCTTCATTTTCCGGATTAAATAATCCTTCATTGCTCTTTATCCCAATCAAACCACTTCACCAAATCAGCCTTCCAATATCTCCAAAGACTTATCTACCTTGCCCTGAAAAAAATTGACTTTTTGACCTTGATCGTAGTTCTGTCTACTTGAATTTTGACTCCTTAGCCCATTGGACAAACATATTTCCCACTATCCATCTCATTAAGTGATTTTTCCCACCAAAACCAAACCAAACTAAAATCAAATTGCACAATCATAACTGGCCTAATATTAGATAATTAAAACAAAGTTAAATCTTAAAGAGAGAGCCCTCTCTGAACCCTAGGAAGGCTAGATCCTAGAGTTTAAAAGTTGGTTTGTGGTTACCTTTAGTGTTCTTAGAATTTAAATCAAAATCTCAAAACTTAGGAATTATTAGAGTGATAACATACTAGCGACCATACTGGGGACTTAACCAATCCTTAGTCTTAAAAAGGTCTTAAAGAAATCTGTTTCATTATCTTTTGCCTTTAAGACTGTTTTAAAAGTTGTGAGCATCATTTTATATAAAAAAATTGTAATTCTTGCTTCTAGAAAAAATTATTGTACCAGGTTTAACCCAGATCCTAAACCTGTTGTTATATTAGACAATATGGACAGAATTAGAAAAAATAATAAACAAACAGAATATTTAGATGCAAAAGTTTCTTTAGATAGAGCCAATTCATTACCAAAAGAGTTAGTGAGTTTACAAGATATAGAGTTTGACCTGAACTTTGAACATTCTTTGTTTAGAAGCAAATTAGAAACTAACATAAAGAGTGTTGTTATAGACCCTGTTTTTATTTCATTTCTTGAAACAAAACAAAAAAAATATTTCAGCAGATTCTGAGTCAAAGATATTTAAAGCTCATGATAAAATTGAAGAGATAAATGCTACTATTCTTAAGGAAATAAATGAAGCTATTGAATTAGCTGAATTATTAGCATACACATCTAAGCCTTATATTTCTCATTTAGATACCACTACATCATCTATAGTTTCCACTACATTCCAACCTATAGATCTATTTATCCCTAGACAACCCTTACAACCTAGAATACTATTTCCATATTCTCCCATATCAGATTCATCCATTAGTTTTTCTTCTACAAATTTAAACTCATCATTCTCATTTCCAAATAGTTCTTCATATATTCCAGTTTCATTCTCTTGCACCTCAACTTTATCTTTTAGTTCATTCACCACTTTTTCTAGTTCACCATCTTATATTCTAGTTTCATCAGTTATGGCATTAACTGCATCAGCTAGTACTTCCAGTACAGCCATAAACACTTCTAATATACCTCCTAGCCAAGCTAAAATTCAAGCTATCATTGCTAGGTATGCTCCCCTAGTTATTCCAGCACAGTTACACGACATGCCTTAGGATTACCAAAGTAAGATACCCCAATTTGATGCTACTACTCAATACACTGCACAACAACACATTAATAAAATGACATATTACTTTGAGCTCCATGAAATAGATGATTCTGATGTATAAATGAGACTCTTTGCACATACATTAACATGGGAAGTTAAGAAATGGTTTAAAGGTCTTAATCCTGGTAGTATAATTGATTTAGAAGTCTTTCATAGAGTATTTTTAAATAAATGGGAAAAGAAGAAAAATCCACTCCAAATAATTTCCGAATTTGATGCAATGAAAAGATATCCCAATGAATCAGTCCAAGACTACTGCACTAGATATAACTGTGTTTACAACTCAATTCCAGCTAATCTCAAACCCACTCCTGATTCTATCCTACTCAAATTCCCTGATGGATTTGACACAGACATGGCTATCAGCTAAGGGAGAGAAATGCTAAACCATTAGAAAGAATGCAAACAGATGTTGTTGGTGTAGAAGTAAATATCTTAGCTAGAAAATCTAGATTGAGGAATGAGAGGAGAGTAACCATTAGGGAAGAAACATCTAGTTTAGATGGAAAAATAGACCAGTTAGCTAAAAATTTAGAGATAATGATGGATATATTAGACAACATAGAAAGAATACCTCAATGGGATAATCAACAACAAATCAGAAATCCGAGTTTTAGGAAAAATACAAATTCAGAAAAATTAAAAGAATCATCTCCAGGCCATACAATAAGACCCCCATTTCAGGAGAACTATGTTGAAAGTTCTCAAAACAATGTAGATGATGAATATAACATAAATCTAATGGGTATAAATGAAGATAACACTATATTTCTCACTCAGGAAGACCAAAAGTTATTTGAAATACAACAACTTCAATTAGATTCAGGTGAATCATTTGACTACAAACAAGGTTATGATTTTTTCATAAACAAAGTACATAAGCAATATAACCTTAGAAGTAAGAAAAACACTGAATATTCTACTAAGAAATTTGCACAAACTGAAAATAAGAAAACAGTAGAAGCCCCAACAACAAAAGTTCTGCAAATTCTCCCTAGGGAAAATAAGAAAAACTCTAATTCATCCCACAAACTTTCCAGCTCCAAAATTTCACCAAGTCCTAAGATTGTTGACATAAAAGATGAAGTTGATCAAACAACAAAAGATTCACAAAAATCTGTTGCTGTTAAAACAACAAATTTAGAATCCAAAACATCCACTGCTGATCCAAAATCAGTAGATCCAAATGTTGCCACTACAAAAACAACTTATGACAATTCAAAATGTGAAAAAACATCTACTGCTTCTCAAACCATTCCTGAAAAGAAAACTAGGAGCAGTAAGACACAAGAAACTCAAACAGAAAATGAAAACATAACTATAGAAAAACAAGATAAATCCACTCAAACTACAGTTACTAAGGAAGAGTTAATTAAAATTAGTAAATCACAACCTTCATTCAATATACAAACTGAAATTGCAAAGTTAAAAATACCAATTCCTTTGACAGAATTGGTAAAACATGATTTGTATAAAACAACAATCATTGAAACATTAAAAATGAATGATGGAGAAGACTCTGTAAACTTAAATGATGATCAAACATAGTTGATTTTTGGCCCTGATGTGAATGGAAAGCATCGAGATGGAGCAGTTCCTCCATTTTACATCAGTTTAACTGTACATGATCAAATTTTACACAATGCAATGTTAGATTCAGGAGCTTCACACAATCTAATACCCAAAGCAATAATGGAAACCTTGAACTTAGACATCACAAGGCCTTACAAAGATTTATTTTCATTTGATTCAAGCAAAGTAAAATGCCTAGGTTTAATTAAATATTTGTGTGTTACATTAGCTCAATATCCAGGTAAAAGTATACTTATGGACATTGTAGTAGCTGATATCCCACCCAAATATGGAATGTTATTATCTCGCTCATGGGGAGCAAAATTACAGGGATCTCTACAATTGGACATGTCAAATTTTGGTCAACCAAAGAAACTCTATAGGGAAACATTGATGAAATATATGGTAAGTAGTGCAGCAAGATCAATAAATTACCCAATTTATGATACACCTACTAATCTATATTCTTCCATCTTATGTAACTTTGAAACTGATAATGAAATCAAAACTAAACTAAAGGACAAAAAGAAAACACAAAACAATGACAATATCTTTCATGAATCTTTATGGCATTTATATTTTGATGGCTCAGTAAAAAACTAGGAGTAGGAGCGGGAGTTTGGATATTTAATATTGAAAAGAATCATGCAAAAGGCCATGCTTTCAGGCTGAATTTTAAATGCACCAACAATATGGCTGAGTATGAAGCCCTCATTGTAAGACTCCAGATTATTAGAAACTTATGAGGCAAAATAATAGCAATAATGGGAGACTCAAAGTTTATTGTAAAACAAATTAAAGGTGAATATTATGTTTAAAATTCTAGACTAGGCTGATATAGAGAGACTATATTAGATTTAATTGATGATTTTTTGGAATTTAATTTATCTGCAATACCAAGAAAGAAAAATTTACAAGCACATTCCTTAGCAACTTTTACTAGTACTTGTAATTTACCTTTTCAGCCCAATCATAAGTATACTGCAGAAGTAAAACACAGACCAATAATTCCAGATAACCTCAAATATTGGCAAATTTTCTCACAAGACCAACAAATTTACCATTTTATGAATAATGAAGGTGAATTTCAGAAATGTAAAATAGACACTGACTGTACAATAGATCGGGATTTAGATAATGAAATTGATTGAAATAATATAGATGTAAGTAAATTAATTTTTTCTAGACCAACTAATTTTAGTCAACCAAATATAGATAACTTAGAGAGAGTAGAAATTGATGAGATAATTGATGATGAATCTGACATATTAAATCTCAAAGATAATTTCTTACCAAAAGGTTTATCTCCTTTAGAAGATTTATTTGACTCAAATGATGTTGCTAGAAAACTCAAAATGGAGCCACTTAGATCTGATATTGAGGAATGTAACATTGGCACGGAGTTAAAGCCTAAGATGATCAAACTTTCCAAAGCCTTGCCTCAACAAGAAAAAGAAAAATATATTATTCTTTTCAAGGAATTTCAAGATGTTTTTGCTTGGAGTTATGAGGATCTAAAATCCTATGACACCAACATAACTCAGCATAAAATCCCTATAAAATAAGATCAAAAGCATTTTAAACAAAAGTTAAGGAGGATCAACCCTGTTTTGATGCCCTTGATAGAAAAAGAGGTAAAAATAATGTACGATGCATAGATAATTGCACCAATCAGATATTCTGATTAGGTTTCTAATTTAGTTCCAACCAGAAAAAAGACAGGAAAGATTAGATTATGTGTTGATTTTAGGAATCTAAACAAACTATCCTTAAAAGATAATTATCCTTTACCAAAGATGGATAAAAATTTACAAAGGGTATTTGGTTCTTCTAGGATTTCACTTTTAGATGGATTTTCATGATACAACCAAATTTTAGTCCAAAGTGAGGATCAAGCCAAAACAACTTTTACTACTCCTTGTGGCACTTTTATGTATGTAAAAATGCCTTTTTTGTTTAATGAATGCAGGAGCTACCTTTAAAAGAGCTATTGATATAGCCTTTGTAAAGGAAATTCATGAATTCTTAGTGATTTACTTAGATGATATAACTGTATTTTCTAAGACTGGTTATGAACACTTGGATCATCTTAAACAAGTCTTATTAAATGCAAAAAGTTTGGCATCTCTTTATACCTTAATAAAACCTTATTTGGAATAGAAGAAGGTAAGTTAATAGGACACATAATATCTAAGGAAGGAATTAGAATAGACCCTGCGAGAATAGAAGCAATTATTAACATCAGTCCTTCAAGAAACATAAAAGAGTTACAAGCCTTTCTAGGAAAAAATAATTTTTTAAGAAGATTCATTTCCAATTTAGCTGAGATAATTAGAGAATTAAACAACATGCTTAAAAAAAATTCAGTTATTAAATGGACTATTGAGGCCAAACAATCATTTGAATCCATCAAACAGGCCTTAACCAAAACTCCAGTCCTTATAAGTCCTGACTTTAAAAAGGATTTCATAATTTTTTCATTTGCTTCAGAACACACCATTGTTGTAGTTTTACTGCAGAAAAATGACCAGGGTTATGAACATCCCATAGCTTTCTTTAGTAAAACACTTAGAGATGCCACTTTGAAATACATTATCATGGAGAAACATGCCCTAGCTTTGGTAAAGACCATTAAAGATTTCAGAGTGTACATTCTTTATTCTCACATCATTGCCTATGTCCCAAATGAAGTAGTAAAAGACATTCTAACTTAGGATGGTCCTAATGGTAGAAGAGGTAAGTGGATTGCCACAATTTTAGAATATGACATAGAGATAAAACCCACTAAATTGATAAAAGGTCAAGGTTTAGCTAAACTTATGGTTGAATCAAATTGTCATGCCCTAGACATAAATTTTATTGCCCAAGTAGATGATCAGGAAGAGATGCCGACTCCAGAGATTAGTGAAGCCTTTTCAGACTCACCATGGCATGCATATATCATATTTGTATTACTAAACTTACAAGCTCCTCCTGGATTATGAAGAACAAAAGCTAGATTCTTAAAACTAAAGGCAGTAAGATTTTGTATATTAGACATACTTTTTTGGAAAGATCATAATGGGATTTTTTAAAATTGTTTGTTAAAAGAAGAAGCTGACAAAATATTACAAGAATTTCATGCAGGTGACCATGGAGTACATCTCTCTTAGAAGACTACTCCAGACAAAATCCTGAGAGCTGGTTTTTACTGGCCTAATTTGTTTGCAGACGTTAAAAGGTATATGACCTCCTGTCACAAATGTCAAATATTTGAAGGTAAGAAAAAGTTATTACCCCTGCCCTTAAAGCCCATTTCAACAATGGGGTCTTGACTTCATTGGAGAAATTCACCCCCCATCATCAGCCCAACTTAAGTGGATTCTGATAGCCACTGACTATTTTACCAAGTGGATTGAAGCCATACCCTCTAGGCAAGCCACAGACATTGTCATTATCTCCTTTTTAGAAAGCAACATACTTTCAAGATTTGGATGCCCTCAAAATTTTATTACTGACAATGCAACTGCATTCAAATCTAAAAATATGATTGACTTTTTCCATAAATATCACATTACCCTAGGCCATTCTACTGAATATTACCCACAAGGTAATGGTCTAGCTGAATCTTCAAATAAGAGCCTTGTAAACATCATCAAAAAGTTACTAGAAGATAACAAAAAGACTTGGACCAAGAAGTTAGTCAATGCCTTATGGGCAGATAGACTTACAACCAAAAAATCTATTTGTACATCTCCTTACCAGCTTGTATATGGAATGGATGTTGTTTTTCCATCTTCCTTAGGAGTACCAGTAATGAAAATTATCCAAGAATTACAAGTTGAACCAAATGACATTCAAAGAAGGATAAATCAAACCATTCACTTGCAACAAACAAGAGAATAGGTTTACATTAAGTCACAAGTTATCCAGGATAAGATAAAGACAATTTTTGACAAAAAGAGTAAAGAAGATGATTTATACATTGGAGAAAAAGTGTTAAAATGGGATTCAAGAAGAGAAGACAAAGGTAAACATGGAAAATTTGATTTTCTATGGAAATGACCTTATGTTATTTATGGTTACAGAGGTAATAATGCTTTTTATCGGAAAAAAAATGGATGGATCAAATATTCTAGATGGACCAGTAAATGGCAGAATGCTAAAGCACTACTACTCCCCAAAAATAAAAAATAGTTAGTTTCATTTATTTTGACCATTGTACATATACATTGAATACTTTAGATTGGATTGGATTTTTTCCTAATAAAGTTGAAGCTCGGAGAGAAGGCCCTAAGCTTTGAGAGGTAAAATATCATAAGTATGAAAAAATGGCAGAGATTAGAAGACACTTACAAGGTCATCACAATCAAAATTCAAAGGCTACTAATCTTAAAAGTTCTTGACATTTCACCAGGAAATGCCATCCCCATGTGGAGCCACTGTTAGTGCCCTATAATAACATGATTCAGAATTTTTGAATTGAATTTGATAGCCTTGTAAATATGTACATACCTTGCTTTTTGCAAGTTGTTTGCCCATATTTTGAAAATAATAAAAAATGAAAAGAGGGTAAAAGTCCTAAAAGAAAGATCAAAGGACTTAGGAAAGAATGGACCCCAAAACAAAAAAGAGATAAAAATAAGACCTGAAAGTGAGCGAGTCAAAATGCCACTACTATTTACTTTTACTGCAAGAATAATGATTATGTGCAAATTGTTCAAAATGCCATAATCCATTATCAGTTAAATAGTTTAATCTTAAATTTTTATGTTTTAGATAGAGAATAAAGATATGTCAAACAATTTAAACTTGACAAATCAGTAGATAGTAGAGAATAAATGAGGAGCTCAACAGTTTAATCTGAGCCCTCGGATGAAATAAGGTTAGACTTAGATATATTTATGCTCTGAAAGAAAAAATGGATTTAGGGTTGCAAGCTTGAATGCACCCATGCAAATGAAGTAAAAAATGTTAGAATAATGATGGGTAGGTAGAAATCAGTTGTGCAGACATGTAATACAGCATCATCAGGAAAAAATTACTAATTTCCCCTCCCCCACAATAATCCAGTATTCTAAACCTTCAGTTAAAGAGGCTCAGAACATTTGTCTGACTTCTATTGGGACTGGACCCAAGGCTTAATTACTGATTGGTTAAAAATATTGGATTCCCTACATAATACCCACTTCATCATCATATTCACCCTTTTCCAAAACTATGATCCCTTTTCCTAAGTAAAACACATTTTTTGCTTAGAAAAGTAAAATCCCCCTTAATTAATTTCATTTTCATTCAAAAAAATACTCAGAAACCCACAAAATGCATTTTATCTTAAGTTTATGTGTAAATAATAAAAATGGGACAAATTATGATAAATTGCCTTTTTACACTTTACTTAGTTTAAATTCTATGAATTTTAATTCATTTCATTCATTAATTTCCATTTCATATTAATTTCTAACCTATATTACTAAACCCTTTATAAAATACCCCTTCCCGTATATATTAATTAAGTTATATATTAATACCCGCAAAGACCCACTATTTAAAGTTTAAACCTATGTTTATTTATCCCACATGATAAATAAATCCCCGCTCTTTTCCCATAGGTTTAAAATTATATTATGTTATAATCCCGCCCCCTATGGTTTTAAAACACTTGTTAAAAGGTTTTATATGCCATGTAATACCATACCCACGCCATTGGTTAAAACATTTGTTAATGTTTTAATTTAAAACATATAACGTTACCCCCTGCCCAATCAAATAAAACTTGAATTTATATTAAAAAACATACATTTTTTAATATAAAAACCTATCCAGACGCATTAACAAACCTAGGACCCCACATATTACCGTCGAGCAACTCCAAGATGAAACCTTAACCGTTTGCATCAAATCCATATTATCCGATGATCGAAATGCCATATTGCAAATTAAGTTGTGTGACCATAACATTTATCTAACCACGCGAAATAGGTGGTTTCACCTCTTTCTCTCTCCTCCACATGGCCGAATGTTGTTGGATTGAATTCGATCCAGAAATACCATTTACCACTTATTTTCTATGTGATAACCGCCTACGGTTTTCACCTTCAAAGACTTAAAACCACCATTTGACTCGATGTGACTGCCATTAACTGTAGGCTATTCTAAACCTAAAAACGCTTAATAAACTACTAAATTGTGCTATTAAGTCATTTTTTTGTGCTATTTCATTGTATGCGTCCTCTTGACTCAGAAAACTAAGCCTATGCTTTGTTTTAAAACCCAGAACCTACGAAAACCCGTATTTGCTGCCAAAAGACTTCAGAAAGATTCTAGAAACCTTTGAAAGATACCAAGGACCTGTCAAAACACCTTAGAAACCATTACAAAGACCAATACCTGCACAAACAGGTATTTTCTGAGAAAAACAAGCCTATTATCATTTAAAAAAAAAAAGAATTTTCTGAAATAATTGAGTACAGTAAAAGCTTATTTGCCTAAAGAAAGCTTCTACTTACCCAAAAAGAGCTAAAACCTGTCAAAATTTGATTAAAAACCTCTGTTTAAATATTGCATTCAGTTTTAAAGGAAAAATCAAGTTTATTTTAGCCTTTGCAGACTTTAAAAGGCTCCAATATTTCCCAGAAATCCTCTGCAGGTAACCGCAACCCTCTACGCCCGATTTCAATCAATTTTTAGCCCAAAATATACTGAAAAAGTATAAGAAACCCTTGTTTCTTATTTTATAAACCAGTAAAAGTTTGAAACCTAGTTTGAAGTTAAAATTAAAGGTTGAAATCTAAGGAAAGAACCAAGTTGTATCCATTTTCATCCAAGAACCTCTGTTAAAGTAAAAAGCACTTCTGTAAACCATTTAATCTTATAGAAGAATCCAAAGAGCCTAAAAACAGAGTTTCAGTTATCCAAAAAACATAAAAAATGTCAAAATCCAATCCAGCTATGTCCTCCAAGACTGAAATCATTGTTAATCCTCTACAACCTCCTGTTGTAGACATTGAACACACACATTTAGCAAATGTAGACTATAAGATAGAAGATCCAGTTGTTGAATTTAATCTATTAGACCTCCACTGTTGGAGTTATGAAAATTACTTAGATCAGGTTGAAGAAGTCCAAATTTGGGAATGAAACCTACCCAAATATGTTGTTCCAGTCACTCATCAATGCCCAGAGGTTATTAGGTTGTGTCAGAGATATTATTCACCTGAAAATAGAGCAATGATGAATGCAAACAAAGAAGTATTGTTTACCATTACTGTTGAGTCCATAAACCAGATGTTAAAAATCAAACATGATCCCAGAGCAGTTCCTTTGTCAATAGAAGCACACACAAAGTTGTACATTGGTCTTGATTTTCCCAAAAGGTTTCAGATTTTTCAAGTGTTCATGCCTTTACATGTTGAAATTCCACAAATCAACCCTCCATATTCTACTTCAAAATTTCCAGAAGGGTCTAGGCATGTCATTTCCATGCTGTCATTTATCCTAGGATACTTTACAGATGAGCATACTGATGAGTCCATCCTAGGGTTTCTATCTACTTTTGCACCAAGACAGCCTCCCTCTATAATTTTCAATTATGCTAAGTATATAGCTGACAATATCCATGATCAGCTAGTCAAATTGCCAACTAAAGGAGTATTTAGATATACATCCTTCCTTTTACATATGTTCTTGTATTTTCAAGTAGACAAGTTCCCTATAACCCTCTAGAAGCTTGACATAGAAGAAAATCCACTTTCAGTCATCTTTTGGAATTCTTTGATCAGAAAAGAGTCCTCAGAATTCACTTATGTGGAATTTATAGATAATTTTTTCCATCCATTGATAAATATGTTGACAAATACAGAACAACCAAGGATCAATGATGAAATGAAGAAATTTCTACAGCTATCAGAGCACACTAGAACTGGTGATTGGTACTTATATGAGAAACATATAGAAATTAGAGTTTTTGGGTCTAATGTGTTACCCTACAAACTACCTAAATATGTACCAATGAGAGTCTTTGCCTTGGAGTATATAAGGAAAATATTAAATTCTGATTCTATCAACTTCCTAGCATCCAAGAAAAAAACCCAATTTAAGCTAAAGAATCAGGTGGGGCCATTTATTTTTAATCACAGAGATGCAGAACAAGAAGCAGAAAAACAATTACTTGAGTACAAATTTGAAGAAAGCTTCTCATGGAACTATGATCCACAAGGAATATTGAGAAAAATGAGGGTTAAGTGCAAACTAACACCTTATATTCATGAGAAAAAACTAGAGATTGAACAGTATGTCAATAAAACTGAGTGGCTAGAAAACTCTTTAGTAGATGCAATTAAACAGGGTGATACTAGTCACACCTTGCAAACTACAAATCAAGGAGAAAAAGCTACTATAAGACTTAGAGAAGAAGGAACATACACTGCTAAGACAACAACTAAAACAAGGTTTAAAATTAGATACAATAAAAAGCCTAAATTAAATTCAGTTGATAAAGGAAAAGTGACCATAGAAGTAGAAGACACATATGTTCCAGTGACAAATAAGGATGTTGCTACAGTCAATACAAATGAGCCAGCAACGGAAATTCTAAATGAAGGGCGGCTTGATAATTCCAACGCTCATTTCATAGAGAAACAACATAATTTGGAGGCATCTTCGTCATAGACAGCAGAGGAAAAAGATCTTGATATCAGGGAAAAATACAAGCAAATTAAGACAAAGAATGAAGAAATAAAGGATGAGATATATTCTCAATATTTGAAGCAAACACCAGGCATTGAAAACAAACTTTTATCAAATTTTGATTAATCAAACAAAAATTTGATTATGTCAGTGCTTCAACCAATAGTCAAGACTCCTAAGACAGTTGAAGACTACAAGAAAATTGATCTTGAAGTGCCCACATAAATTATTCATGCACTAGATCAGATTGATTTTCATAGGCAGAGTTAAGAGATGTTATATTCTACTATTACTACAAATGCTATAAAAGTAAAAAAACTTCAAAATACAATCATAAAAATAAGAGATCAAATGAAGGTTGACAAGGCCTCATCATATGCCAAAGATCTTAGAATTAAGTCTTTAGAAGAGTTGGTTATCCAAGTAGGATATGATCCTGCAAATGTTAAAGCAGCAGAACAGTTAGTGAAGAAAAAGAATGGGGACATTGCAACATTGAGGAAACAGGCTTAAACTTCCACCAACTGAACATCCACAGGCCAAAGAAATAGTACAAGATAAAAGCCAGAAGGATGACATGATGAATTTAATTTTTCAATTAACAGGACAGATAAAAGAGATGGAGATCCAAATGGACAAGCTGGTCCATGAAAGAGAAACTACAAAAACATCGAAAACTCCTACAGTAATTCCCATGGTTACTATTACTGTGCCTTCAACTCTGGCAGAAGAGTTGGCACCAAAAGCACCATTGGCTACTGCAGTTCCAGTGACATCATCCACAACTTCAGCCACAGAGTCTTCTACATCAACAGTGCAACCAACAGATGAGGCTAGTAAAGTAGTAAAATCCATGGAAGAAATGTCACTTCAAACAAATGAGATTAAAATATTTAAGAAAGTGATTGACAATCTTGAAGATGCTAAAAAACTAGCTCAAATTAATGCTAAAACTCATGAGCAAAGGGCTAACAGATTACATACTGAGTTGAAAAATCTACAAAAAGATTTGACAATTTATTATGTAAAGAATCAGTTATGGAGTAAAATCATTGAAGCCATCAATGATGTTTGGCCATCAATTCAGGTAATATACGAACATAGGGATTTACTGAAGGTAGCACAAGCAGAGATTCATAAAACAAAAGATGAGCTAGGTGACAAACCTGAGCAAGCCTTAGAATTGATAAAGTTTTTCAACAATAAAAAACAAGCAAGACTTGGAGGAAATATAAATCACTGATAGGACAGAGACAATCCTTGAAATAAGGAAAGTCCTTTCAAAAAATAATCTGATGAAACAACTTGAAGAGAAATGTGAAAACATGAACATAGCCATAACCAAGTTTATGGTTAAATTTGAAAATTTGAGGCAAAGAAGTTTGCCTAACATTTTGGTCATTAACAACAAACTCATGCCACAGGATGACTACAATAAGAAAATCAGAGAGTATGCAAAATAACAGGTGGACAAGACAGACGAACAAGGTATTCCTACAGGGAAGGTCTTACTCAGAAGTTTTGAAGACTTGTTTTATCTGCAACATGAGATACAACACTTATTTGTCATAAAACCAACATTTGCTAGATATACTGAGGCAGATGAAAACTTCAGGAGGATGAATAAGATAAAATTCCAAATGATGAAGCTTGGAAATCACTCACTGACTTACTGTAAAAGTCAAAGTGCAGAGAGAAAGACAAAATCAGTTTGCTGATTTTTATAGTCAAAACAGAAAATTACAGCAGTAAGGCAATTTTGATAGAGTTTAAAGAAAATCAGAGGTTAAAGAGTATCTGAGTTAAAGAGAATCAAAGTTTAAGAGTATAAGATAATGAATATGATATTTCAAAACAGATTTGAAATATCTATGCCAGCAAAGAGGACACCAAGGCAGCCAGCTGCACCTAATCCACAAACAATTTTCTATTTTTTTTGGATAAATAGGACAGCTTGCTGATTTGTTAAGCAACTGTCACTATTTTGTTGTAAATATATTTTATTTTTCCTTAGATAATTCCTAGAAGCATTCTAGGATATTTTGTAAACAATTTTGTATAAATACTTCATTCTTTGAAGTAATAGTGGGGAATAAATTGTTGAAGATTTCTATAGTCATTTTTGTTGGACTTTAAGGCTTTTTGTTGCAAATTTCGAGTAGCAGACAGGATCAAATCAACTAGCATCATATTTCAGGATTCATGTGATGAGCCATTGAAGGGAAGTAATTTCTACTTGTCATTGTTTATCTTCTCATGTTTTCATGCATCCATTATGTATTCTAAATTTGAATGAATAAACAGGAGTATTATTTCAGGATTTTTTAAAAGCACCCTGTCTTTATTGTTTATCATTTCTATGTTTTCTGCTGATTTCCAGAGTAGGGAACCCTTAATTTCTCCATATTTCGATTGACCTCTGTCTACTCCTTCCTTTTATGGATTAAAGAATACTTCATTTCTCTTTATCCCGATCAAACCACTTCACCAAATCAACCTTCCAAGATCTTCAAAGACTTATCTATCTTGCCCTGAAAACATTTGACTTTTTGACCTTGATCCTAGTTCCATTTGCTTGAATTTTGACTCCTTAGCCCAATGGACAAACAGATTTCCCACTATCCATCTCATTAAGTGATTTTTCCCACCAAAACCAAACCAAATTGCACAACCATAACTATCCTAATATCATATAATTAAAACAAAGTTAAATCTTAAAGAGAGAACCCTCTCTGAACCCTAGGAAGGATAGATCCTAGAGTTTAAAAGTTGGTTTGTGGTTACCTCTAGTGTTCTTAGACTTTAAATCAAAATATCTCACAACTTGAGAATTCTTAGAGTGATATAGGTACAATCACTAAATATACAACATGTGCAACATATACACAATAATAATACTGCACATCCATAGACTACACACCAACCCTACAAGCAACCTTGCTTCTATTGTCTTTCCACTATCCATGCCTATCCTAACACTAATTTCACTTCGTTGATGTACCCCTCAACATTACTTTTCCATAGAATAAACATAGGCATAATACAAGCATATAATATCAATTCATGTTCACATGATACTTACCTCATAGATATGTCAGGGTTACTCTTCCCACTTGATTCCTCATAAGAATAGGAATCTCTTCATGCCATTCACTCGCATCTAAAACCATTCCTCCACAAGAATGATCCTTGAAAACCCTATCATAGAGTGAAATAGATACATACATATATATAATCATTATCATAAAATAATCATGATCTTGTCATAAAATGACATACAAGCACACATATATACATATAAACATTAGCTTTAAACAAACATGATCCATAATGACCATGTCAGACATGACATACATACATACATACCTGTATACATACATATACATCAACATAATCATGATCACAACACAATTTCTATGTATCATAAGGTTTAGGTTAAGAGAAATTCCTTTATCTAGTGCATCATGCATACATTGAGAAAAAAAACTCCCAACACATATGCAAGGCATATGTTATCTCGGATCGATTTACTACCCTTCACAGTATCTTTCATGATTGTCACTGCTACCATCCATTTACACCAATGGACTCAACCAATTCCATCAGGATGTCATATTCTTACCTTTCGATATGCTTACTCATGCACTGAGCTCCATTCAGGCATTACATTACCTATTGGATTTCATTCAACTCTTCCTGATCTCCATTAAATTCCTCTTTCCCCAACCAATTCCGGATACTCTCAAAACATAAAATACAATCACAAGAAACAAAGAAGGAGACCATGGAAAACCAATAGCAATAATACACCAAAAAAAGTGGTATGGTAATACACTAGACATAAACAAAGCCACAATCAAGCACAGCAATCCAAAAAATACTAAAAGTGCAAGACTAGAAACAAACACCATGACTCAATCCCCATCCAACCCATGGTTCTAGTCAAGTGAAAGCTCAACCTGAGCCTTCTTTACGATATCATGGAAATCTCCTTGCCATGCAACCCACTACATCATACAGTCATAAACACATAAATTTCAACGCATAAATAAATATAACAATACATCATTTATCTTACCTTTTTATAATTGAGTCTTATTATATGTTATCACATCAACCTGTTGTTAGTTATATAAGCAATTCAACTATTAGCTTGTCATGATAATACCAAGCATGTTTCAATGCAAATGTTCTCACATGTTCCAAATATCAATACATCCTATCTATTAACTAAAATCAACCTTTACCAATACTAACAAACATATCATAATCAACTAACATTCATAAGACATAATGCTACCACTATCACTTGCTTATATTCAAGTACATATCAATTATCTCAACACATAGTGCATTAGTGCAACCATCTTAGGACAAAATCATTTCTTTATGCAATCTCAATTATCTCAACACATAGTGCATTAGTGCAACCATCTTAGGACAAAATCATTTCTTTATGCAATCTCATAGACACTAACTCATAAAATACAACTAATATAACATGCAAACAACATATAGACAGCATAATCAAACATTCAAGTACAAAGTAGGAGACATAAGCAACTCATACCTTAATGTATCTTAAGGGAGGCTATCTTGTCTGCAAAATAAATCTATTTAGAATGATATAACTTCACAACACATCAACTCAACAAAAATAATATCGTGATATCCATAATAGTAACTAACTAACATGTTCACATCATAAGGTCATAAACATTTGTCGTTCGTGCATAATAACAACAATTGCACAATCAAACTAGATGAGTATGATATAATATCACAACATATTAAATCATACCATAATGTCATAACCCTAACCATTTGCATAGGATAATCCAAATGAGCATGATACATCTAACATCAATATCTTAATGCAATAACCCTAATCATCAAGCTAACTAGCATATAACAATAACAAGTTAATCATGTAACATAATCATCAACAACATATAGCATAGTCATCAAATTAAGTAACATAAAACATCAACAAATTAATCATATAACATAATGATCAAGTTAACTAACATAACACAATAACAACAATGCATACGACCATAGGTTACTGTCATTCATGACTATCTGACACATGTGCATATGACTACACTAACCAACTAGCATTTATCACACATGTAAACACAATAGCAATAGAATGACAAACATATAAGTAACCCTAATGTTTACAACAATCATGAATCACATACTTGCATGCTTGTATGTTGATATTCTCTTACCCCAAAGTCCATTATTGCAAGTTTACTTTACTGATCTGCATCTCCTACTCTATTTCAACCAACACATTAGCATCATAACATACCAATATCATCATGATGACCTAATTGCATACAATGACCTCACGATGCATGACAACATCAACCATGCCATCCTACATGGACAATACATAAGCGTGAATAACATGTGACCAAACATGAACAATGAATGCATGAATGACATGTAACGACATGTACCCAAACATGCACGAACAACACCCAAGTATGAACATCATGTAACCAAGCATAAACAAGCAATCAATGTACAACATGTAGCATCGTGTAAGCAAGCATACATGGTCAATACATTAACATGAACAACACATAACCAGTCATACACACATGATGTCACATGTACCATTGACACCAACAACTTCCCATGGCAACATCACTGTAACCATGACCAACACCATGCGTATGCAAAAATCACACATAGACCACAATCATACTACACATGCATACAACCAATATAAGAACATGATCAACACACCACCCATCAAGTCTGAGAGTTGAACCATGCTCTGATACCACTCTGTAACACCCTCTTCCCACATCTACTCGAGTAACCGACCAACTGGGGTAAACATGTGACGAGAGACTACTAATATGAGATTCAACCTCCTAGATGACCTTGAGGAAGTGGAATCAACAGAAACATGACAAAAACACCTTACACAACATCAAAAACATCCCCAGGAAGTAACCCAACCTCCTAGACCCCTAACCCCTGAGTGACACTAACTTTTTGACCCTTTTGTACAATAGCCGCAAGCATGCCAAGGCAAGGTACCGACTGGGATCCTATAGCCACAAACACAACAAAGCAAGCATGTGGCCAGGGCCCCAATTGGACAATTATGTTCTTGCAACTCCAGGATTTGTGCCACCTTTTCAGCCCCAAGGCCTAGGTCACTACCCAATACTTCATGAAACTTTAGGAAATGATAAATAACATTAAAAAAAGGTACGGAAGCAATCACATCATCGGGAACTCATCTAGACCCCTCCTAGCCATGACATGCATTTCGTCAAACATGTCACAAACATTACATCTACAGGTTTAAACATCATCTTTAAACATAGGGGTCTCTTACTTATCTGAGAATCGCTAAAAATCATTGCTCCCCCACATCATAAGCTACAATACAATATATTTGACCATAGATACATTATGTATTTATTTACAGGTAAAAATATGGATAGAGCCATACATCATCATTGATCGAGTACATTCTCATAACCATCACAATAACAACAAAAATACAACGGATATAACAACAATAAAATCCATACATAAACTAGTACATTTGCATATTGAATACTAGAGGAATGAACTCTTCATTATTGAGTGTAAAAACCAATCAGATGTGGGCCTTCCACGTTCCACCCGATCATAGATTTGTTGAACCAAGTCTCAATTTAACCAATCACCCCCATGCCATATTCCAAACATGAATGTGGGACTTCATCAAACATATCAATCAAATCAAATCCAGGGCTTCCAGAGGCCAAACCGCCTCAACCCTCAACCAGTGATTCCACCTCAAGGTCGGACATCACAACCATCATGGATTGTTCTCAATCTAATCTGCTCCAGGGCTCCAGAGTGTTTGTTTCAACCAAGGATCTAGGACTAGTAACTCAACCCCAGTTGTTTCTGGGCTCCAGATCGTTTGTCCAACCAAGGCTCCAGGACTAGTAACTCAACCCACCTAGGGCTCCAGAGCGTTTTTCCAACCAAGGCTCCAGGAACTAATAACTCAACCCAACAGCTAAAGGAATCATGAGAACCAACAAGAAAACAAACAATGGAAATAAACCCACAACACCATGGCTATCCAAGAAATGGCAAGGCTTGGAAAATCCACATGCATACACCATGCATGCCAAAACTAGTGAGGAAAAATATACATGCAACTTTGTACCTGCAATCAAAAGCCGATGTATTTTTTGATCTTGATGTCCGCTTGCACTTTCCTTCTCTTCTTTTGCCTTCTTGCTCCAAATCACCAAGTATCCACACTCCCCAAGAGTGCTCTAAGAAAAATCTAAGTATCCAAGCGTTATGAGAGAGAGAGAGAGAATAATGAGAGAGCTCCAAAAATGCACTGAAAAAAGCTTGAGAAAAAACTTACCCACTGATCCTCATAAGCCTTTTTATTAATGTGGCCTCTATTTTCTTCATTTTCCTCCTCACATGCAACCTGTGACCTTTCGCCTTCCTTTTCTCCTATTTTCCATTATTTTCATAAATAAATGTCAGTTAATGCCTCATGTCTTTCCAAATCCTTTTTCATTACCTTTGCAAATTTCATTTAGCCATAATAACCAAAATGAACATCCGCTAGGACGTTTTTCCCATAATTTAGCCTGGAATACGTGTCCCATCAATTATGATCTTATATATTTTTACATGTAGTTTTACTAGGGATGTTTTTTTTTTTTTTTTTTGACAGAAACGGTTATGTTTTGTATTAAAATTCTTGGCATAATTTCCCATTTACAAGTTTCCAACTTTTCCAGGATAGTTCACAAGCTTCCCCCATAACCAGTGTCCATCCTTCTTTAGTTCGGACAAAATGAATCTTCCTGGATTCTTAGAGCCATTTCTTCAACGAGATTTCCCCTAACTTAAAGATACAAAAAAACTACTGAAGCAAGAAACAATAAATCATAATTCGCATCTAAGGTATTGAGTCCCTGCTTTCCTTCTCGTTCCAAACTAGTGTGCCTGCTGGGAGCAGGACAACTCTATTTGCTTCCACATCTGCATCTTTATTGTTATTTTGCAATACATGGAAGAAGCTTACCTTATGAAAGGAGCTAGTAATCTTTTTAATTCTCGTCATCAACCTGAGTAATCGAAGATCCTTTGGGCTTGAGTTCTCCACTAGCATTTTTATAATAGTTTGAGAGTCACCTATGATTTTTTATCTCTTTGATTTCGAGTTGTTGCAAAATATTGAGACCTTGTAGCAGTGCCATCCCTTCTGCTTGAGTATTGGTGTCCTGACCTAGTCCCCAAGCAAATTTGTGCTCGATTTGGCCCTCTATGTTCTTAATAACGCCTCCTGCTCCTGCATTCCCTGGATTTCCTTTTGCTGCTCCATCGAAGAACATTGAGTAGCAGGCCAAATTCTTGTTCGAGATTCCAATGTTGTCTTTAGATATTCTGATCTTCCAATCTTTTTTCTTTTCCTCTTTTAAGAATGTTCGGGAGTATTGTAATCCTAACATGTCACCCCACTCCAGCTCTTGAGAGGAGAGATTCTCATCTGATATGACTCCCACATGTTCATACAGAAATTCCTTAAGAATAATTTTTATCTTAGCTGTGACAACCTGTGCATTATGTGTTTTAACTTGGAAAATTCTGCAATTTCGCTCCAACCAGATATTCTAACAGATTAGTTTTGGGAGAACTAGCCAGCCAGCTTTGAACCGAGCGTTATTTGGGAGGTGGCCAGGGTATCGATTGATCCAGCTAGAATGCAAGTCAAATATGGTGGAAGGAAGTGACATTACCTCAAACCAAAGCATCAACACTTCTTTCCAGATCTCAGAAGCGAAATTACAGCCCAACATTATATGTTGTGCATTCTCCTCACATGATAGGCATAGAGGACAACGTGAAGGCCAGTGGAAGCCTTTCTTTTTTAGATTGTCAGTTTTAAGTATGCGGTTATGACAGAGCAACCAATTAAACAAATCAATTTTGGGGATCGATTTCAGATTCCAAAGCCCTTTCCAAAGCGTCGGGCAGGGTGGGACGTAAGGGATTGCACAGATCTACTTGTATCCTTGCGCCACTGTGTATGCTCCAAATTTCAACCCCCATCCATGCTGATCGTGTTTCACAGCACCAATCGGGGCCTTCCCTTTTAGTCTGTGGCACAGTTGCTGCCATGCGCTCTCAAGCTCTTTGGGCAGCTCCGGCCTACACTAACCCATCCATACATTCTCCTTCCAATGGGAAATGCTCCACAGAGAATTCAGACCTGCGTTATTCATCCAGTCTCGCAACTCCTGTAGCTCATTAACCTCCTTAAAAGGTGCATCGTTCATTACTTTGTTCTCCCAAATGTCAATAGATTTCCCATTCCCCGATATCCAAAATAAATTATCTTGTATTATAGAGTAGGCTTGCATGCACAGCTTGAATATCTGAGATCCATTTTTGGCTTGAGCAGGCCTGTCCAAGCTTCTCTTCCTTTGTCCTGTAAAATATTTCTTCCAGAGGACCTGTTGTGCCCAGCCAGCCTTAGGGGCAACTTGCCTCCAAAGTATTTTTGCCCCCAAAGCTAGATTTTGCTTTCTCAAATCTTTGAAGTTCAGTCCACCTTCCAGGATTGGTTTGGTGACTTTATCCCAATTGACGAGCAGCATTCTATTCTTGTTTTGATTTCCACCTTTCCAAAAGAATTTTCTTATACAGCTTTCCATTTTTTTTAGGACTCCAAGGGGGGCAAGCATAAGCGAGGCTTGGAAAATAGGGAGGTTGTTCAAGACTGATTTTATAAGCATTGTTTTCCCTGCTAGATTAAGCCAAGAGAACCCCCATGCTTCCATTTTGGATTTGAACTTGTCAAGGAGGGGGATCCAATCCTTGCCTAAAGGATTTTTTGAAAAATTGGCAGTCCAAGGTATTTGAAAGAGTTCCATTGAATGGACCCGACAAAACCCCAGCTTCTGGCAATTGCATTCAACTCACATTGAGTCACGTTCCAACCAAATATGCGGCATTTTCCAGCATTCAGACTACAGCCAGAGGCATCACATAAATCATCCACGACCAATTTAAACTGCTTGGCAGTATGGAAAGAAGCAGCCCCCATAAGGAGTGTATCATCAACAAAGAGGGTGTGGTTTATCGCTTTAACCCCTCTTGCAATTTGAATTCCCATTATATCCTAGTTAAGCCTTCTTTTTTCCAGTATAAAACTTAGGGCAGAGGCATGAAGTACAAACAACAAAGGAGAGAGAGGGTAGCCTTGCCTCAGCCCTCTCGAGGCTTTAAAAAAGTCAACAGCTCTTCCATTTACCAACGGAGCAATCCAGTGCTCGGAGATACATGCTTTGATCCACCTAATGAATCCGGATCCAAAGCCAAATTTTTCCAAGACTTTATACAAAAAGGAATGCCTAACGTTATCAAACGCATTTGCAAAGTCGAGCTTAACAATCATACCTTTTTCTCTCCTCTCCAGGCTGGAGTGAACCGCCTCCTGGACTAGAATTATGTTGTCCGCTATTTGTCATCCTTGAATGAATCCCCCTTGGTTCTTTGGAATGAGATCTGGAAGAATCCTCTTCAATCTGCTAGCAATCACCTTAGTGATAATTTTATACCCAATATTACATAATGAAATGGGACGAAATCTACTAAAAGAGTTTGCCCCCTTTTCTTTGGGAATGAGAGCTAGGAAATTTGAGTTTGTATTGCCCCCAATCTTCTTACAATCTTGAGATTTCAGTACCATTCTATGTAGGTATTTTTTAACGATCTGCCAACACACTTGAAAAAAAATTGCCGTGAACCCGTCTGGACCTAGGGCTTTTTCCAGATTCATGGCAAACAAGACCTCCTTTATTTCCTTCCTGGTAGCCTTAGCATCTAGATTCTGATTCATTCTATTAGTAATTTTAATTGGAATCTCTTCTAACAGCCTGTCACTGCATCCTTACTCCTCGTCTTCACTATAAAGGTTTTGGAAGTGAGTGTAAGCAGCCTTTTTGATACTTGGGAAGTCTCCATAAGTTTGGTTTCCATCTTGAATTTCTGAAATAGAGTTGAACCCTATCCTAGCTTGGGCTTGCTTGTGGAAGTAAGTTGTGTTTCTATCTCTAGATTTCAGCTAGAGGCTTATGGATTTTTGCCTCCAATATTCCTCCTCCTGTCTGCAAGCATTATGAAAGTTGTGTTGTAGGTCTTCCTCTATTTTTATAGACTCCCTTGCTATTTCTGCTTCTTCCATCAAATCTTGATGGGATTCAAGAGCTGCTTGGGATTTCTTCCTTTCTTCCACTGGACTAGGAGTGTTTTTGGCCCCAGCCCTTTAACTCAATTTTTACCCTTCTCAATTTCTCCTCCCAAACGAAAGAAGGGGAACCCATGACTGGCCGCATCCAAATTTCCGAAACCCTATCCATGAAGTCCTTTTAGTTTATCCATAGAGGACAAAAACGAAAGGGGATAGGACCAAGATTTGTCTGGGAAGATAGAGTCAGCATTATTAGTTTATGGTCCAAAGTGCTACTAGTAAGGATACTCATCTTGACATCTAGTCCCAATAGCAAAAAGGAGCTTTGAATGAGAAACTTGTCTAGCCTAGCAGCAATATGCCCAGGGCCTGCTCTTTTATTTGTCCAAGTGTACTTACCATGGCACGATTTGATGTCGATCAGATCCCATTCATGAATAAGATCCTCCACCCATTCCCAGGTCGAATCCCTCACAATACATCCTCCACGATTTTCTCCTTGGCTTAGCGTAATGTTAAGATCTCCTGCAATGAGAATATTTTCCAGATCCTTCCCTTCTGCCATATTTCTCAGGGATTCCTAGCAGATTTCTTTCTCCTTGCCACTAACCGAGACATACACGTTGAATAGGCTGAAGGTCTCCTTTGTTTCTTGATGTTGTAGTTTTGTGAACAACCAATGTGCATGTTCCTTTTTCGCTGTCAACATGAACTTGGAGGAGTTTCCAAAGAGTGCCCAGGCCTCCCGAGGCCCCTTTGGCTTAGACAGCCGATGTCCCTCCTTTATTCCAAAATTTCTTGCTCCTTTGAAGGAATTCGTTTTCCTCCATTTTTGTCTCCTGGACAAGCATTATGTCTGGGTTTTCTGCCATATTTAGGTTTCTCATGGCTTCTTCTTTCTTATTTCTTCCCAAACCTCTACAATTCCAGGAGATCACCTTCATTATTTATTCTTGTGAGAGTGTGGACCACCCTTGAGGCCCTATCCCTTATTTCTTGCCAACTTTGAATTTTTGGCCAAGATCTTTTCCAATGTAGTTTGGCTTCCTTGTACTTTGTCTTTGTATGTTTCTTTATCTCTTTTTTCCTTCGAGGACATTCTTCCCCTTGCCGATCTTCTTACCGTGGATTGAGAGTCTCCTATCTCTCCTTCCTCTTCAGATTCTTCTGAGCCTTGAATTTCCACCTCGCTAATTGTTTTCTTATCTTTGGGTCTTTTTGTTTCTCCTTCCCCTTGCCTTGCATCCTTTGCCACTGCAGTCTCATTGTCTTCCTTGTCTTCCATCCTTGCAATCTCTGTTACTGCCTTCTGAGGTGGATCCTTTTTAGGGATTTCTTGTGATTCTGATCCAAGAGGCCCAAACACGTTCCTCGAATCATTTGTAGGAAGAGTTTGTTGAGTAGCACTAGTGCCTTTGGGTTGATGCCCTTTTCCCTTTTCTTGACTTGCCGGCTTAGAAGTCTTGGGGTTTGCTTTGGATTTCTTGGCCTGCTTCCAGCCTTCCTCTTTCTCCTTCTCCTCCTCGCTCTTTTTTGGGCAGTTTCTAGCAAAGTGTCTGTATTCATGACATCCCTGACATTTGAACGGGAGTTGTTCATAATCTAGTTTTTGAATGTGAGACCAGCTTCCAACTTTAATTTTTATAGCTTCCGGTAGCCCAACTTCAAGATCCACCTCCACACAGATGCGAGCACATTCTTAATGATCTTTGTTGTTTGCCCTGTCGATGAATTTGCCCAGGGAGTCCCATATGTGTTTGAGAGAGACCAAGTTCCAACAGTGGATTGGGAGGTTGGGCAATCTGACCCAAACAGGCATAACTGAAGGAATTTCCTCTGCTTGGTCGAAATTCGGAGTCCACTTGTTCATATACAGCCCTTGTGGCCCCATAAAGTATGGCCCATTTCTAAAAATCGGCTCCTTATCCTCTTTAGAGGAAAATTCGAATAAGAAATAGCCTTTGCCCAAAAAATAGGATGTAACATTTTGATTTATCAGTGGCTTCTAGTCCTTAATCACCCAGCTCAGAAGCTAGGGGATAGCCACAAATGCAGAACTGTCCAAAGTGCACGCCCGACATGGTCAAAGCAAATTCGAATATATTTCGTCCGATGAGGGAGACTCTCCTCTGCATTTAATCTTTGCTTCAAATTTCGATGTCGCAGGCTTCTTCTTCCTGGGTAATGAGGCGATCAGAGAGCAGAATGCTTTTGCATCTAGAGTAAGCGGAGGAGGAGGAGGGGGAGGAGGGGAGGCCCTTGACGAGGCCGACTCCTCCATGGCTGTCGGAGCCCTAGCAGGTTCAACTCGAGGGCAGCAGAGCAGCGCAAGAATATTTCTAGTTTTACTAGGGATGTTACAATTGCATGATAATACGTATTTAGTTCACAAATGTGAAATCACAAATGCAAATAGTATTCGTAAGCCTTGAATACGAAGATTCGATGTTTCTAGTTTTTAAATTATCAAAGTCGTCAAGGAAATGTATCTGGAGATGCAGACATTACGACTTAAATTTTTTGTTCCTTGCTCTGCACACCCGTTGTCCTACACAACACTCATTTCTCACACACTTTAAAAAGATACTTCATTTAATACTAAATACTAAGTTTTAGTTTAAAGTTAAAATAATTTTGCGTCTACGAAATAAAGTTCCCTCTGCACTTCTTCCGCACATCCTTCATTCCACACAGATTCACAGCTCAAAAAAAAATAAAAAAATATTGAAATAGGAAATAAACACACTAGCAATACATATATTGAAATAAGAGATAAACAAACTAACAATACATGTCTTGTTCCCAGTGTTTGTCATGTCAGAGCACTAATAGAGAAAATGCCTCAAATAAGAGATAAACACACTAGCAATACATGTCTTGTTGCTAGTGTTTGTCACAATAAGAGCACTAATAGAGGAAATGCCTCCCGCTTACCGGTTACATAAAGGACCTACTCAAAAATAACAATGTCAAAGCACTCATAGATGAAATAACTATTTACAAAATTAGCATTTTTTTTTATTTACTATAAAAATAAAAAATAAAAAGATTCAGAGTTTACCCGCAATTTTGGTTAAAATTGCAAAAGCTCAGTAAAATAATCGAGAGTCAACTGGGTTTGACTGCGAAGATGTTTTTTCATAATTTCAAAATCCTTCCACAAATCGAGTTTAGGTGTAATGGTTTAGCCAACTTATCAATTAGTGAAGTATTTAAAGTTGAAGTCATTCGTTTGTTACATTAAATCCTGCCCGCATCAGGGACTCTAATGCATTTGTAAATTTAGTTAAAAGTATGAGGTTTAAGGCTCGAAACATCAGTGTAGGCTAACCATGTCCATTGTTCCTCCATTTTCAATGTATGACATTCCAGGAGGATTTCCCCGTCATTTAAAGATGACTCTTTGGTTACACTGCCCTCGCTTGCACGGAAGTTTGAAGTCTGTACACCATGAAAATGATCAGAGTGACCTGTATCCAAGGGCAAGTAATAAATGTCAATCTGCAACGTATTTATAGCAGTATAGGCATGACTTTCCACAGGTACATTATATAACTGGACTGTACTCTGCAGTTGAATGTTTATAATTGTTTACCTACATTGGCGTTAAAGCATCCTGACACATATTTTACAAATTATTAGTTTAGTTTCTAGGCAGAGGGTATAATATACATACTTCCAATTTATAATGGATATTGGGCCCTGAACCTACTTATAATCACAGTAGCATCATTATTACTGGAACGAAGCACTCGAACTAAACCTCAATTCAATTTAAAGTATCCATATCACATTTTATTGCCTTATATTGTCTCACTCGGTGCTACGGTACGAATTTAGAACGATAAGTTCACAATTTTGACAACTTTGTTACTGGTTCTCTCAGTTTGGGCGCGCGGTAAGAATTTCAGAAGAAAAAAAAAAACTATTAAATTTGAAAACTTTAACATGTTATTAAATTTGACAATTTTAATATGTTATCTGTTCTCACAATTATTTAAATAAAAATTAATTTGACAATTTTAATATGTTATCTGTTCTCACATTTATTTTAAAAAATTAATAAAAATGTAATGTAATAAATTTAATACATTTTACATGATTAAAAAAAAAAAATCATAAAAAATAATTAAATTATAACTTTAATGTAAATTATTATTATATATAGTTATATAAATTAAATGGTTAATAAATGTCATTTTTTTATTATACATTCTACATTGTCTATTTTTTTTAAAAAATTCATAAAAAATAATTAAACTATAATTTTAATGTAAATTATTATTATATAGTATATACTGACTTAATTATATAAATTAAATAGCTAATAAATGTCACTTACTCTATGATACATCTCACATTACCTAGATTTTAAAAAAATCATAAAAATAACTAAATTATAACTTTAATGTAAATTATTATTATGATACATCTCACATTGCCCACATAATTGAACCCACCTCACATTATGGAGAATTGATGACCTCCCAATAACAAAGACGCTTAACACAGAAATTCAACTAATTCAACGAACTCTAAAAACTTACTTAACTATAAATCTTAATCATTAATCATTAAATACAACCAATTAAACTAACCCTAAAAACTAAAAACTTACTTAACTATGAATCTTAATCATTGAATATTGTTATATATATTTTAATAAATTTGATGGAAATTGCATCTCTATTATTCACCTAACAATTAAATTAAAATTTTAAAATACCTATAAAAACATGCTTATAAAAATAATGAAAATATATGATTTTTAAATATCTATATTAATTCATAAATGGAGGTGTCTACCGATCAGGTAGTTGGAGTGTTTGAATTGCATTTTTTATAATGGAAATAGATTCAGCACTATCAAAAACTCTTAAAACACCCAAAATATAAGAACTGTAACCCAGATTTTCAAAAATCTTTACTAAAATTTTTCATAATCTTATTGAAATTTCTAAATTACTGTGTAAGTATTTTAAGGCTTTATAAACCAATTTGATTCCCTTTTTAATTAAAGAATAATTAATTTAAAATACAAATTAAATGCAGGCATAATACTTATGCCGACCAAGTTGTCATTGGAAGTAAAAGTAAGAAGATGCTGTCATGTACCGTTCTGACACTTTACGTGGATCTTCATTAAATGTCTATCAAACTTCCTTTTTATTAAATAGTGCCATGTGAAAAGTTAGTTGCTCCAAAATTTTGTATAAACAACTTTTTATTTAGGTTTTTAGGTTTTAAAATTCGTAATAAAAATTTATCAACGTTCATATCTCGATGAAAATTCTGATTTATTGAATTGGCAAATTTTGTTTGGTGAAAAGGAATTTATTACACATTTAATCAGCTCCTCGGATTCTATATAAATGCAAAACAAATGGGATCTGAGGGCCTTGTCTTTGCAGCTGCAATATGTTCTTTTTCACTCATCAACGCTCCCAAATGGCGCCAACTACCCAGCTGCTGCGCTCGGCCGAAGCCTTAACAATGCCTAGAGTAAACCCATTTCTGCAATTAACATCTTTATTGCATATTGCCACTGTTCTTTTGAATCGATGAACTCCATCATCTGGATTTAGCTAAAGTCTGACATTATTGATGTTGTAACAAACATACTCTGCTTCACAGGTTCAGGTGATTGTTCTGAATGCTAATATGCGCTGCCATGAGTGCCGCGACAAAGTCTCCAAGGTGCTCTCCAAAATGGACAGTATGTTTTTTCATCTTATCATGGTTGTTGAGTTTTTCCATTTGTGAATGGTTGGATAATGGTTGGATATACGTTTAGTGTTATAATAATAACTATTATAAATTAAATAGTGTAATTACGTTAGATTAACAATTTTGATAAATAAATCCTTTAGAACTCTATTGAGAATTCATATATATCCTTGTTTTCCAAATATATCAAGCCCATTTGTTAGCAATTAGTTAGTGCTATGTTTTTTTTCCTAATTTCTGAATGTGGCTTGGTCATGGGCAGATTTGCAGCACTATGGGGTGGACGTTTCCCAAGAGAAAGTAACAGTGAGAGGGCGTGTGAATCCCAAGAAGAGAATGCAGCGAATTAGAGCTATGGCCAACCACGAGAAGACGATAAAAGCCATCGAATTTGAGAGGCAGCTGAGAGGCAAAAGACACAACAACTACTGCAAAAGTAAGTGGACGCTGAAATCAAGAAATAATTCCGTGCGGCGCGTCTGTCGTTTTCGTTGTGCGCTCGTCGCAGCGGCTTCTGCGTTTGGTAGAAGTATAGATAGAATTCTTTCCTCTCTTTGGACGCTCAAATCAACAGATAGTACCGTACAACGCGCCTGCCGTTTTCGTTGTGCCCTCGTCCCGGCGTCCTCTGCGCGTGTTGGAAGTATAGATAGAATTATTTCCTCTCTGCGTAGCAGCGTTATGTGGAAAATCAGAGCTAACTTTCCAGCTGGCATTTGATGCCGAGAAAAGGATATCAGCGTTGTTTGTTCATTGCTAGCTTAGTTATGTAATTATAATAACTGGAATAGTTATTTACTAACCTTATTTTTTATAAATTGGTTTATAAAAATTGTATATTTTATTTTGTTTATTGATGATGATAATGATGGTTAATTTTATTGAGACTAAATTTTGGTTTATCAATTATTTAATTTGTTTTAAAATTGTATTTTTATGCTCAAAAAATTTGGAGAAAAAAGTTTCAAACTCACTATATTGTTAATATCTAATTTAGTATGAGATTCAATAGATTAATATCTAATTTAATAGTTTTACAGTTTCAATTTAATCTAATTTAATAGTTTTACAGTTTCACTTTTAAGTATGAGATTCAATAGATTAATATCTAATTTAATAGTTTTACAGTTTCAATTGTAAACATTAAATTATAAAGTTATTCCTAAAAAAAAATTAGGAATCATTTTATATTATATTTATTAGTATTCCATAGAAATTTAAGATTATACAATAGACATATGATTTAAAATTACTTTTGAATCTAAGGCCTTTTAAATATGAAAATGATATACACTCAATTAGTTGGTTCAAATTCCAAAAGTGGTATTATTAAAATATTTAAAAGAACATTGATAAACTTTTTTACAAATTGTTTTTTTTAATTATCTAAATATTTATAAAGATTCATTAATAATGGTTGATAAACTTTTAATCTCTTTAATCATCTTTTGGGGCATTTCACTGACTCGAAACAAAGAGATTGTTTGGGACATTACCACTTCCCCCTTTGTAATTGTAGCTAAATGCACTTCAATCTTTTCCTTCCTTCCTTTTTCTGATCATATCAAGTTGCCTAGGAATATCAACATTGAACAAAATAAATCATGGCATTCCATGGCTTATCTTGATGGGGCATCGAATTAACAAATGAGATGTGGTTCTGGTATGGTTATACATTTAAATCTAAGGAGTTCAATGTCAGCCTCAGTGGGAATTGGTAGTGGCACAAACAACTATTCTAAACATTTTACACTAAAACTCCTTCTATGCTGGCTCATCCACTTGGCTATTGGCTTGGTTCAAATATTTGGTGATTCTACGAATGTCACAAATTGGTTCAACAATGCACAAAGATGTCAAAATTATGTGTTGCTTCCTATCCTTGAAGAGATACATCTATTAAAATTGTTTTTTGAAATCATTAGTGTATGTCATATTTATAGGGAATGGAATAGGGCAACTAACCTCCCTTCTAAGGAGGACTTACAACAAGATCTGGATGTGTGACACATAATGGAAAAATATGATGATGTTTGTGTGTCGGACATTAGACCTTACTAAGAAGGGTCATTGGTTACTTATCTTGATGTCTATTTTAATTTTCTCAAGGACATGATGTATATCCTTTCAAGTTTTATGTACATAATTTTTTGGACAACTATATTTTGTTTTTTCATAATGGGACAAAAGATATTATCATTGGTTTAATTGCGTTGTTTTCCCAGACAAGGAGGCCCATGGCTTCTGGGAAAGTTTTGAAGATATTCTCATTGGTTTAATTGGGTTCTTTTCCCAGACAAGGAGGCCCGTGGCTACTGGGAAATTTTTGATAGAAGGCTATTTTTGTTGTTGTTGTTTGTGGTGACACTTTTGAGTGTTGTTTTGTTGTAAATCTAAGTTTCTCGGGAGATTTTCTTGGATAGTAAACATTGTAGCTCTCTTGGGTGATGATACCACATATGGAATGCATAGGCATATACGATGTAATTCTTTATCAAATTAATAAAAAGTTTGATTTTTTTCTTGGAAGAAAATGGCTGATAAACTTTCATACCTATAAGGTTTACACAATATAAGCTTGGTAGGACTACATCTTCATCATGTCTAATATAGCACCCTGAATGAGATGAGGAATTGAACTGGTAACTTAACATCAATGAGTGCCTTAACATAGCACTCAATCACCGTCTATCCAAGACCCGTGGACAATTAAATAATAATTATTTCAAAAAAAAAAAAATCAAAATAATGTTTTACTAAAATCAAATTTATTAAAAAATCATGAAAAAATACTAACTAAAATTTTCATATTCAATCTATTTATTAAAAAAATTCACAAATGGATGAACAACCAATTCTTTAATGTACAATATGAAAAGGACTCTAAAATTTTGAAAATGAAATAAAATGTCTTTTTGTATGTCTAAGGCTAAGTGTTTTATTATTAATAAATGTTTATATAATTTCAAGATAAAATTATAAAAATATTTGGTTGTATCGCCAGAACCATTTACCTACTTAGGTAATTTATTTTTCTTCAATGTTTCAATATATCCATAACACAATTTTTTTGACTTTGCAAGTTTTTTGGACTATGAGTTTACATTGGAATCTCTCATATTCTCTGCAAAATTTCCCTGAAAATTTTACATACTTGCAGTACATAGAAAACACATATTATTTAAACAAACCAAGAGGGCTTGGCTTCTCTTGTGTGTTCCTAGTTCTAATCTTTTCCATGGGACGAACCTTTTCTAGATGCAATGCAACCAAATTTTGTCGCCTGGGCTTCTAAACCAATATCCAAATTACTTCACCTGGTACCAGAGTCACCTACGAACAACTCCTTTCCACTCGCATGTAATTTCCACAAGAGAAACCCGGACTCTAAACTTGCAAGCTCCCCATCCATTTTCATATGCAACCACTCATATATCTTCTCTAGCAAGTTGAACCTTGCTTCCTTCTCGCCTTCCACAAGCTCTAGCCTTTTTAGCTGAGATTTCGACCATGCCCATCAGAACTTTAAACAAATTCTCAACATATTGTTTCTGTCATTCCATCTCAGTATCAAAACCTTGGCCCAAATGGCATCCATATTCACACTTCCCAAACTCAAACTTCAAAAGAACTAAACAAATCAAGAAACAAAAGGGAGAAGTGAAGATATACGAAAAAACCCTTGCATATTTGTTGTTTCTTTTACACACCTATCGAGACAAGACCCAAGAGGAGTCATTAATTTTGAATCTTCTCAGATCTGAAAGTCTGCAATAGGAATGAATTATGCCATATAAATAACATCCAAACCAAGTGTAGCACCACACCCCACATTATCCACTTTAACATACTTACTAGGGTAGATATGAGTTGAGAGTTAATATGCATGATCCAACTTCCAAGATGTAGTTACAAAAATGGGGTCTAACTTGCCAACACATGTTATTCATTTTTACAAACACTTTGCGTACATAGTACTTGTAAATCATGGATGCATAGTTTGGTCACTATTTACATTAGTTTCATTAAATTTTCATCAAAAAGGCTAGCTTTTTTCTCATAATTGTTGCAACAAACATGTATTAGCCCATGCATCCATATAAAATAACCAAGATCTTGTCAAACCATGAATTAGATCTAGATCAAGAGCGCATAATATAATGATAGATACACTATACTTGTAGCATATACTTACCAACATTAAAGCCATGACAAATCACTCATGTGGACAATAGTAAATCAAAAATTATGCTCATTGATCATCAATAAAGAATAACATTTATTAACATATGCAAAGTATCAACCAACTCAGGGAATTCAACGTACCACCTGACCATAGATTGGGTTGAACCAAATCTTTCTTTTAGCCAATAACCCTTGTGCTATATTCCAAGCATGAATGTGGGATCTCATGGAATAAACCACAACAAAACTAACCAGGCTTCCAGAGGCCAAACTATCTGAACCCTCAACCAGTGATTCCACCTCACGGTCAGACATCACTAACACCAACCAGATTGGTCTATACCTAAGTTTCCTATGGCTCCAGGAACTAGTAACTCAACCCACAACCTTGCAAGGCTCCAAATTGTTTGTTCAACCTAGCTGTAGGTACTATTAACTATACCCACCAAGGGCTCCAAAGTGTTTGTCCCAACCTAGGCTCCAAGACTAGTATTTTAGGTCACTATAATACTAGTGTATTCCCCTTATTGTTATTCTTATGCCCATGTATCCCCAATGTTGTTATTATTGTGCCCCCTTGAAGCTCACTATTGTTATTGTTGTGTCCTTACATTATTATTGTTATGTGGGCTCTGATTATAATGTGACCCCTTAGAATCCCACATATACCAAGAAGGTCTTATCATTTGAATAATCCAATAATTGTTCATTTATGTGATGTAAAAGAGGTTGGCCCCTCGAAGAGGCTATTTCTCAAGTTGTTGATCTATCTTTTCTTCTATTTTGTGTGTTTGTTGCATAACATTTGGTATCAAATCTTTGGATTCTAAGGTTTCATTTCTTCAAACAGACCATCTTGGAATTTTCACTATAATTTTTTTCTACGAGCCTTTTGAAGCTGAAATTTCAACCACGTCGAGCCGAAATATTAATGAACTTCATGTACAAATTTCAAATTTTGTTTTGCTATATTTTTGGAGATATGATTCAAGGAAGTTAGGGTTTTTGTAGGATCCATAATTTCATCTCAAACAGGTGACCTAAGGAAAATCGTCATAACTTTCTCTCCAAGCATCGGATTTGAATTTCATCAAAAGAGACTGCAAGTGCATGGATGATAGTTTTTTGGGTATCATTTTCAAGGTCGGAGGTCAAAAGGGTTACATGTGGCACTCTATACAAGTTCGCTATACTGAACATTCTATAATCAAGACATCGTGGGAGATTGGGCTTAACTCTTTCTTGAAGAATCTAATCTTGGTTTGACTTGTGGGGTTTGAAAAAAGACTCATAGGGCTACCAAAAGAAGAAATTTCAAAACTTTTAGATCTAAAATTACAGAGATACGTCAATTTTTTTTTTTGCTAAGTTAAATTAATCTATTATCAGTAGGAAAATAATGTACAACTGGCCGAGGCCATTACTGTGCCTTCAGAGAGGCAATTAGACTGACATTGACTGGAATAGGGCAGCCCTGCAAGGGGCGCCAACTTGAAGAACCCAGAACATGGAAAAATCCCACGCAGGGGATCGAGCTAGAAAAACTTGGGTTTGTAACCATACAATTTGCTAAGACCCAGACTGGAAACTGAAACTGAAACATGACTAGACTATGAAACAGACTGGAACTGAAATTTACAAAAAGTGTACCAGTATTGAGATTGACATTGATACAGCAAGACAAGCCCTCCACGAGGGTAGCGAAAAAACAGAAGCAACCAGCAGGAAGAGACGAGTTACTCATCCGGCGGGACCTCTTCAATCCTGCAGCTGTAATCTTCTGGATTGCTGTGATCATGGGGGAAATCGTCATTATGGTGAGCAGCCTCAGCAGCCGAAGCATGAACACGAACAGAGTCCGTCTGCAGAGCCGCCCCGGAAGCCTTAGGCTGACTCCCCACGCTTTGCTGCATCTGGTTCATGTGAGTACCGGCTTCAGGAACGGGCTCCTCAGGCGGAGTCTCCGGAATAGGCTCCTCCAAGAAGACCACGGAGATGGCCACCGTCACACGAGGCCTGTTCAAGGCACAATCAAACGAGAAAAGAGCAGTATGCGACTGAGCGGGCAGCTCATCACCAGAAGGGGAATCCAATCTTCGACCAGAACGCAGCAGACGCCCCCGGAGGAGGCGAGGGAGACTGTCAGAGTGAGAGGAGGAGTCCGAGGGTGAAGAGGAGGGAGAGGGGGACGGCCTTCTGGCAGAGCGCGAAGACCCCCTCCTGCACCTCATACGCTGCCTTAACCTTGGCATAGTTGCAGAATTCGCAGGATTGGAGTTCGAAGGAATCTGAGAACTCGAAACAGGAGGGATGCCCAGCACAACAGTCGCGAGGCGACAGGAGCCAACAACAGAAATGTGTAAGCTGTCGTCAGCTTGCAGACAGCAAGTGAGCCGACTTCGCTTACCAGTTGAGGTGCAATCGGTGGCTCTGTTCAGAGCAGAATTGCAATGCGCATACAGCGGTTGGGGGGCGAACGTCTCCATGGCTCTTAAAGAACAAAGACTGCAACTCTTCATAGGCAGCATTGAGTTGCCAATCTCGCAGATCCTGTGCGTGATGTGGGTTCTGCAGTCGAGGCAGCAACGTATCGCCTCACCGAAAATGAGTTTCGCCATCAGAGCTAACTCCATTAAACACAATCTGGAATGTATTAACTGCGAGCAGAGATAACAGGCTTAACGTTTGCGGTCGGACAGGTGTAGTGAATGCTGCCGCGAGGGAGGGCATGTGGCCTCCCGTCCGGTGGCGCCTGTCCTTTCACATTCATTTGCCACCGAAGCACCCGCATCCGGGAAGAGATACGTCAATTTCAATAACCTTAAAAATTTGCATTACTTTTGTTTGAAAAATAAGTTTGAAGTGATTCAAAGGGAATAGTGAAGCATAAATATAATTGTTTGGTTTTGAAATGTCTCGAAACAAAAAAAAAATGACACCACTTATTAGGCAACCAGCTTTACCATGAAGCATGAAGAAGAGGAAGAAATACAACATGATATATCAAAATTACGTGACCAAGTGCAACAAATTTCGTTATGACAAAGAGGAACCAAAATTGAAATGGAAGCTAAGATGGATGGTTTGAAGAATGGTTTAAAATCATACATGGGAGATTTGAAGGATGGATTAAAAGCAGACATGGAAGGTTTGAAAGATGGATTAAAATAATACATGGGAGGTTCGAATGAAGGTTTGACAAAGTTGCTACAGGAAATGCTTCCTAACGGTGGAAAGGTGTTCCATGAAATTCATGGTGAGAACAAAATGAATATTGATCATGATTCCAGAGACTCTAACTTTGGATTGAAGACCCACTACATTCCAAATATTGATATGAGGAAATTTGTTGGCAAGGATTCGGTAACATGGATACTACAAATGGAGCAATATTTTGATCTACATGATGTGCAACACACCCAAAATGTGTGCATTGCATATTTATATTTAAAACCCAAATAGTTTGTATGGTATCATTGATTTTTTTCTCGTAAACCACTTGTCATTTGGTCAATTTTTATTGAGAAAATGATAGCACATTATGAGGATACAAAGAGAAACACCTTCTTTATCCAATTGATAAATCTCAAATGAAAGGGTTCAATGGGAGAGCACATTGAGGACTACCAAAAATTAAATATCAAGATAATTGATATTACATAGGAGCATAATATTGATGTCTTCATAGGGACTTTGAAAGATAAGATATAACATGAGGTTCGCCTTTGTGAACTTGATTAACTGAAGAACGTATTTAGGGTGGCAAGAAAATTTGAAAGAAAAATTATGACAACAAGGAATTCTACCACTCACAATTATAAATATGGAAGTGTTGTTGCTCCTATCCTTCCATAACCTACAAGGTCAATTCCATGACAATTGGAGGAAAAAAGAGTAAAAGGAATTTGTTACAGTTGTGATATTTAATACACTAAATGTCATAAGCATGTTGAGAAGAAATTATTCTACATATATTGTGAAGAGGTGGAAGAAAAGGAACAAGAAACATGTCAAAAGAGGTGGATATACACCAGGAACCAACCTTAGAGAAAGAAGAAATGAGTCCGACCATATCTTATAATGCATTGGAATTACCACTCCTCAAACTCTCAAGATAGAAGGATATATCAAGAATAAAAAGGTAATATTGTTGATTTATTTGGGTAGTACCCATAATTTTATTCATTGTAAGATAGCCAAGGAATTGAATTGCTTCCTATATCCAGAACCAGAGTTTCAAGTGATGGTTGCAAATGGAGGAACTATAAATTGGTTTGGAAAGTGCCATAATATCAAGCTAATCATAGGGAAATATGTATTGAATATTTTAATTCTTTACATTCAAATGGGTGGTGTTGATGTTATACTTGGAATCCAATGGTTACAATCTTTAGGGACAATAGATTTTAATTTTCAAGAACTTTTCTTGAATTTTTTTGGGGGAGGAAAGGAAGTTTAATTAAGGGGTATCGCAGGGAAACCAGGAAAGATAATCAACTCTAATGGCATGACAAAGATACTAAATAAAGAACAACGGGTCATAATTGAACAATTATGCTCACTAGAGGTTCAAACATAGAAATCATTTACTTCTTCAGATCTCCAAAAAGTCGTGGACAATCACTCCAAGGTATTTGAGACTCCCAAAGGCATCCCACCTATTTATGATCATGATCATTTTATTCATTTGATTCTAGGAAGTGTTCCTCCAAACATCATACCTTACAGATATCCCTATGCCCAAAAGAGTGAAATTAAATGTATGGTTGCAGAAATGCTAGAGGCTAGTATAATTCAACCTAGTAAAAGTTCTTTCACTGATCCAATAGTATTGGTACACAAGAAGGATGGATCATGGCGTATGTGTCTGAATTATAGGGAGTTCAACAATCTCACTATTAAAGATAAATTTATCATTCTCGTCATTGATTAATTGTTGGATGAATTACATGGAGAAATTTACTTCACCTAGTTGGATCTTTGTTTAGGATATCATCAAATTAGAATAAATATTGAAGACATTTAGAAAACAACATTCAAAACTCATGAGGATCATTATGAATTTTTGGTTGTGCCTTTTGGCCTTACTAATGCAGCTTCCACATTTCAAGGTTTAATGAATTCCATTTTAAAACCCATCTTTAGAAAATTTGTCTTAGTATTTTTTGATGATATATTAATCTACAACAAGTCTTGGAAGGATCATGTTCAACATGTTAACAGGGTGCTCAAACTATTGGAGGAGAAATAGTTGTATGAAAAAACTTGCAAATTTTTCTTTAGAGTACAAGAGGTGGAATATTTGGGTCATATTATATCTCATGAGGGTGTTAAGGTAGACCCTAAAAAAGTTAAATCCATTAAGGAATGGAAATTCCCCACAACCATAAAGCATATTTGAGGATTTCTCAGGTTGACAAGGTATTATCGCAAGTTTATTAAGAATTATCGGAGAATTGCAACACCTCTAACAACATTACTGAAGAAGGATGATTTTTCTTGGACTCCAAAAGAAACTAAGGCCTTTGAACATCTTAAAGAGGCAATGTGCCAAGTGCCTGTCTTAGTTACACCAGAATTCAGAAAAGCCTTTATTGTGGAATGTGATACCTCAAAAAATGGAATTGGTGTTGTTTTAATGCAAGAAGGAAGACCCATTTCTTTGGAAAGTCGTCCAATCAAAGAAAAATATTTTCAAAAACCTATTTATGAGAAGGAAATGTTGGCAATACTACATGCACTAAATAAATGGAGACCTCACCTAATGGGAAGACACTTCAAGATAAAAAAAAATCATGATAGTTGTAAATACTTTTTGGAACAATGATTATCTTCAAAAGAGCAGCAAAAATGGGTCATAAAGATGTTGGGTTATGACTTTGAAATCATTTACAAAAAAGGGGAAGCAAAATGTTATTGCAAATGCACTCTCAAGAAATGATGAGGATGTAGAAGCATTGCTTTGTGCCATTTCCATTATCCAACTTGATTGGATAACCGAAGCAAGGGATGAATGGAAGAATGATGAAGAAGTGTGGACACTCATTCAAATTTTTCAGAAAGATACTATTACATATTATACATTTAGATAAAAAAATGATTCATTATGGTAAAAATATCACTTATATATTTTTAATAATTCTCAACATAAGCAAAACATTCTTTAAGAATTGCACACCCCCCCCCCTTAAGAGGGAACTCGGGATTTAAAAAAAAATCACCACAGGGTCAAGAATAATTTTTTTTGGGATGGTCTTAAATCTAATATTCCAAATTTTGTGGCACAATGTTTTGTTTTCCAACAAAATAAAGTTGAGACAATTAAGGCCCCGGGTCTGTTACTACCTTTAGTCATTCCAAGTCTACGTTGGGAGGAGGTCTCAATGGATTTATCATAGGTTTGCCCAAGCATGAAGGAAATAGTTTCATCATGGTGGTAGTTGATAGACTTACAAAGTATGCACACTTTTGTGTATTATCTCATCCTTTTAAATCCAGTATAATTGCTACTGCATTTATGGAAACAATTCAAAAGCTACATGGAAACCCAAAGATTATTGTAAGTGACAGAGATCCCATTTTCGCTGGAAATTTTTGGATGGAATTATTTTCTTGTCTTGTTTCTCAATTAGCTCATAGCTCATCATCCTCAATATGATGGAAAACTGAGATAGTGAACAAATTTTTGGAATGATATCTTCATTGTTTTGTATCGAATGAACAAACACAATAGGTCAAGTGGTTACCTCTAGACGAATGGTGGTATAACACTTCTTTCCATACTGCAGCAAAAATGACCCCATTTATGACACTTTATGGATATCACCTACCATCCATCACATCATATTTAAGAGAAAATTATAAGGTTCAAGAAATGGAAGATCACATTGAGCATCAACAACAAGTTCTCCAATTCTTAAAGGATAACCTCGCTCTGCCACATAATCAAATGAAACAACAGGCATATCAACGTCACAATGAAAGAAGTTTTGATATAGGCAATTGGGTATTTTTATGGCTACAACCATACAAACAAATGTCCCTCAAACAAGCTAAGAAGGATATTAAATTTTCACCCAAGTACTATGGTCCTTACAAGGTGTTGCAAAAGATTGGTACTATAAAATATAAATTGGAGTTGTCTGCATCTTCTCGAGTACACCCAGTTTTCCATGCTTGATGCTTAAAGAAGGTTATCAGTGACAAATTCCTAGTTCAAACAATGTTTCTAGAACTTGATGAAGAAGGAAAATTAATATTTGATCATGAAGTAGTCATGAAAACAAGAACCTGACAGCTACGAAATCTATTAATTTCAAAGTATCTCATTAAGTGGAAGAAATTACCCGCTGAAGATTCCACATGGGAGGATGAGAATTTTATACAGAAGCATCTGGAACTACTCAAGCGTTAAGGACAACACTTTTTTGAAGGATAGGAGCATGTTAGGTCCCTATAATATTAGTGTATTCCCCTTATTGTGATTGTTAATGTAGCTCCCTATTGCTATTTTTGTTCCCATGTATCCCCCATGTTGTTATTATTGTGCCCCACAAAACCTCACTGTTGTTATATTTGTTCCCTTACATTATTATTGTTATGTAGGATTTGATTATATTGTGACCCCTTAGACTCTTTTATATAGCAAGGAGGTATTATCATTTTAATCATCCAAGAATTGTTCATTTATGTGATGTAGGGGAGGTTGGCCCCTCGAAGAGGCTATTTCTCAAATCGTTTATTTACATTTTCTTATATTTTGTGAGATAGTTTCATAACATAGTAACTCAACCCAAGTTGTTACAGGGCTTCCAGAGTGTTTGCTCCAAACCATAGCCATAAAGAACATGAGCACCAATAAAAACAAGAAGTCGAAAAAACCCACAACACAATGGTTATCCAGAAAATGGTAAGGCAAGGCTAAAACCACTATTAAAATAGGCAAATCTCCATGACAATGACAATACATAACCAAGGAATCACATGAATGCATCATGCATCCATAAACCAAGAAGGAAATCACACATTCAACTTGTTTCCTACAAAGTATCCATGTTATAGTTGTTTATCCAATCGTTTCCATTATGCTCCCATGCTTTCATATTCCTTCTTTCTCCACAAGGGCTTCACCGTGGGAGAAATAATATAGCACACGGGTTCATATTGGGGGATATATAATGATTAAAAAATGACATAATATATTGGGGGATATATAGGGGGTAAAGGGTTTTTATATTTCCAGGTATAAAATTTAGAGCTCAAATTTAATGAAAACAATATAAAGGGGTATAAAAAATGTTAATGAAAAATGGATACCTACAATATATAGTGAAAGTAGGGGCTTTTTAAATTGGGAAGGTGTATTGTGTTTATATTGGTAGGGGGTTAAATAATGTGATTTTTAGAGGCATTTTCCAATATGTATTCAAATTAAGGGTATTGTTTAATATGTTATGATCGCACATGATATGTTAAAAGTTCATTGAGTGAATCTCCCATGTCTTTCTCCAATCCAAGTGAATACTAGAGTGCTCCAAGCATGCTCTAAACTTAAATAAGTGTGCAATAATATGAGAGAGTGAAGGAATTGATATCTCCAAAACTAGACTGAAAAAATCCATTAACTGATACTCAGAGGCATTTTTACCATTGAGGCCTCATTTTTCCTCACTTTCCTTCATTTATATTCTAATTTCTCTTGCATCCAAATTTGTGACTCTTCATCTGGGCCTTTTCTCCTATTTTCCTTTATTTTCATAAATAAATGACATTTATTGTCTCTTTATATTTTCCAATTTCCTTTGCCACTGATAGACCAAAAGTGACACCCACTAGGATATTTTTCCCACCATTCAGCTTGGAATATGTGTCACATGACTTTGGTCTTATATTTTTTTTACATGGAAAATCAACTATGGGTTGTTATAAACCTCGCCCCATTGGGGGAACAACATCTTCAGTGTTCAATGATGCTTATAACCAGTAAAACATACTACTTATAGAGCTTTATAACAGAGCTCTTTGCAGTATTTACAATAACCAACTGCTAAAAACATGACAAACACACCACTTACTATAGTTTTATAACACAACTCAATGTGGTATTTACATTAGCGACACATATATACTCATGCAAATTTACTTCAACCAACAAATAATAATATTTTGTATGAAGTTCTATGTAATGTACCACCTTACCAACCTTCAATATTATAGAGAAATAAATGTCACATTGAACGCTAATACTCAATGTTTTTATTTATTTATTTAATTTTATTAACTCATAATACGACTAACTTAGTTTTCATGTAATCATGTTCCTTCATCTATTTTAATATAATAATATAATATAATAATTTAGGGATAACTTTCCCTTAAATCCAATTCTGAAACGCATTTCTGGTCAATTTTAAAAGAAGATAGCATGTGCTCATTTCATACTTATACACGAGCTCTAAATAAGACTAGAAATAAAGTCCACCATAATTCCATGTGTGAGCATTAAGCTGAATCAACCTATTTGATTTCCGAGATTATGCTAAATAAGATCCACTTATTTACTCTTTATATCATAACCACAACATATGCAACAAATAACTAAAATATCATGTTTCTTCTACAAAAATTACATATAAGGGTATGAGTATTAACCTACCTCTAATAAGGTAACTGAAGAAGGAATATGCCTCTATTTATCAGAAAATATAATGATATGTTTATGAAATGGAAAAATGGAATCACAAAGATATTTACCCAACAACATTTCCAAATTCATCAACTAAAATTCTCATTCCCAGTTATTTGAAAAATGGCATTGCTTCAATCATGATACTCGTATAATGAATTTTGAACCAATTGCAACCACTTTTACAAATTCAAAAGCATATTATTCTTCAAAAGTCTTAAGTAAAACAATGGACCTACCAAAATTGGGCACAAATAGTTGTTTACTACAGTCATTGAAGCATAAGGCTACACCCTTGAATACATGTATCTCAGACAACTTATTAATTTCATTTTCACATTCATACCAAAAACTTGCAGACATAGGAAGCTACATCCATTAAATAGTTTATACATAAATTTCTAGTACATAAAAGCTAAGATAAGTAAGACTTTTATTGTAACAATTGATATGCACAAAAGATACAATCATTCAGGTCTTTTGACAAACACTTTGCGAACATGCAATCTACAACCATTCGGGTCTTTTGTCAAACACTTTGCATGCATGCAATCAACAACCATTGAGGCATTTTGTCAAACACTTGACAGCAATGAATTTGAGATTCTTATTCAACCTATTTATCTCATAAAATTCATAAATTGAAACTTCAAATGTTGGCATATTAAAACAGGTAGTAAATTATCTTAGTCTTTCACAAAAAACTTGACAACAAACAAACATAGCTGACATCAAGAAAAATCACCCAGATTTATGATTTAGGTTCTGAAACATGTTTTTTTGGAACCACATGGGGGGTTACAGGTTCAAATTGCACAGATACCCCCTGATGTTGCCCTGAATAATTACAAAACCATGCATAGATGCATTTTTTAAAAACTAGAGAATATGTTGACTCCAAGAATTTCGTTTACAAATTATGTCAAATAGATGGAATGCAAGCTTGAACCTAAAACTATGAAAAACAAATAATAACATAGAATTGAATTATAATTACTTATGTATTTTTAAAATCCTTTTCAAAATAATTTCATCCATTTTAAGTGAATTGAAGGCATTTGAGATTCATCAAGAATAATTTTCATTCAATCATTCATACAAACACTTAGCTATTGTAATACATAATGATTGAAAATTGTCTCAATGATTTTATTTGAAACTCCTGGCTACCATCATTTTTTTACATTTTTATTTTAAGGGTTTATCTATTGAATCCTCAAGGTATATTTCGGGTATGCATCAGTTTCTTACTTCTTTTGTAGGATGAAAGTTAACACTTATTCATGCATGATCCAATGGATCAGTTAAGTGCTAAAAATTCAAAATGTTTGAAGTACTTGAAACCGGTGCCAAAACGTAGATCTCATTGCCCTAAATCTAACACAACTTGAATCGCTCAAAACCGATATCGTATGCTCTTGATATCATGTTTTGATCATTTTCCTAAACAACTAAAAAAATTGCAGGTTGGATGAAGGTATGCTAACTGTGCATTCTGTATGTTGTCTGGGTAGGGTAACTAGGTAGGTTGATTGGGATTTTCAGGCCAATAGAAAGGAGTCCAAGTGGCCTCACCGGTTGGCTTGAAATGTCGAATTATGATTGGTTCTGGATTGTTGGGTTATGACTGGGTAGTTGGAAATTCATGGTCCAATCAATGGAGGCCACGTGGGCCAATGGAGGGCAGCCACATGGCCTCCCAATGACCAATTGAAATTTTTTATGGTCAAACTTCCACCAGGGAGAATCGAATGCAGAACCTATGGAGTGGTAGCACAGAGCCTTACCGCTCTGCCACCGAGTGAGTCTTAACGACTATGGGTGCAAATGCATATTTAAGTTGTATTGGTATGGCATTTGGTGGATGGGGTCGGGGTTGAGCCCTGGTCCCCAGTCAGCCCACGCCCACGAAATTGCAGGCAGGGGAGCCGAGGGCTTGGGCTTAACCCCAGCCCAAGTCTCGGTTACATATAACACCACTGGGGTTCAGAGCGGGGTTGGTACACCCCCCCACTGGTAACACTGAAACTTAACTACAATCAGGGAATGGGTAATGGGTAACCAAACCATACCCAGGTACATATAAACTTTAACATAGTCATAACATGAGTTAATAAACTTCGGTGGCACACAAACCAACCCACAACACAGAATTGAACCATGAGACCAGGTTAATCGGATCGTTGCAGAGTTATGGGATCCAACGACGGAGATGAGAGCACATGGCCAAGTTTTTCCCGCTCGTAGGGGGTCATTGGGCATTTAAACAAGGCAACAAATTGCACCCAATTCCACGTGAATTTCGTCAGCACTGGATGAAATTTTCACTTGGTGGTTTTGAAAATGGTGGATTCGTAGAATGGTTAGTAGGTCAGTGTAGTTTGTAGAGTAGTTAGCAGCAAAACTTCTCTAAAGCATAAATTCTTTAGCTGTTGGCCAAATTGAGCCAAACAAGAGCTCCAACTTGGGGTTTTTTATTGTTCTAGAGCCATTAGAGACATTATTTTTTAATTTTGAGCACTACAAATCCATGTAATCACATATTTGAGTACCTAATGAAAGAGGCCCAACATTGGAAGTTGAACCAAGAGATGTAGTCCAAGAGGAGTGATCTCCTTCATCAGTTGTTGTCTTTTGTTATTGTATATAGTATTATTGTTTATGTTTTTATGTTGCAAACTAAGTTAAAAACCATTGATTTATGTGCTTTTGCAAATTGCCTAATTTCCTAAAAGACAAAAAATTGCTTGCACATTTCATCGAACCTTCAATTTTATAAATATAGATCAATTTGGTATCATAACTTAGGTTGTATTGAAGGTTTTATTATGTTTCAATTGTTTTCTGATGCTTACAAGGTTGAAGCTCAAAAGAGGAGAAGGAAAGCTTGTGGGAACAAGTCCTCAAGCTAGTTCAAGGAGATCACATCTACCTCAAGCTTCACCTCAAGTGTCACCCAAAGCCTCACCAGTCATGGCACATGAAGGAGGCCCTGAAAATATGTTTGAGGATGAGAATAATTTCAGAAAATATATTTAAGAAAAAAAAAAACATTCTTTGAAATGACTTAAATGGTGAAAGTTCTTTATGATGAAAGGAACTCAAGGTTGCAAGAAGGTAGCTCAAATCCTCCAAAGGGAATAAATGGAGACAAAATCCAAAAGGAAATGGAGGGAATGGTGACCAACCACCTCTACCTCCACCTTTCTCTTCACCTTCAGCTTCACCTCCATTTTCACCCTCATCTTCTTCTACAACAACCCCTTCACAAACACCTCCATATTCTCCAGAGGGACATGGTAAAACTCCTTTGTTAAAACTTGACATAAAGTTTGAATTGTTTATGTATAATGGAGAGGTAAATTATGAGAAATTGGATAATTGGGTTCGTGAGCTTGAAGTGTATTGCAGGACACAAAGGATCAAAGATGTTGAGACCAAGATTCAACTTGCTTCTCTAAGGTTAGAAAGTGCATCACTCATTTCGTGGGAAGCCAAAACTCAAGAGTATCTAAAGAAAATAGGTAATATTATAACTTCTTGGAATGTTTTTGTAGTTGCATTAAGAAGAAAACTTTATCCTTTAGCATACATACAAAAAGCTATAATGGATTAGAAAAACTTTAGGCAAGCCAAGGGTCGGAGTGTGCAAAGTTATACCCAAGAGTTTAGAAGAAGAGCTTTAATTTTGGGTGTAGATATATCCTCTCAAGACACTCTAGGTTTACATAGTTACTTGAGACACACAATCCTCATATTTAACCTTACAAATCTAGATGAATTTTGTGTACACGAAACTCATTTAGAATCAAGAGGGAATAATGTTCCCCAAGAGGGAAGAAAAAATCTATTCAAGACTAGAGACAAAGGAAAGGGGAAATTGAAAGGAAAAGGGAATAAGAATGATTCCATCAAGGAGGAAGAAAAAATCACATGCAAACACTATTCAAAAGAAGGCCATGATGAAGGCCATTGTTGGAAACTTCATCCTGAGATGAGACCCAAAAATTTTAACAACAAAGGAAAGAAAAAGATTTTTGAAACTACACAACATGATTTAGGATCTTCTTCTAGAGATGAAGAAAAGATCACAACCATGGGATTGAGAGTTAAGCACTCTATTGCAAGTACTAGTTCTTCTAGTAACCTCAATGAAACTCAAAATGATAAATAAATAATAGAGATTTTCCATATTAGAGTCATCTAAAAAAATAAAAAAGTAGACACTTTATTTGATAGTGGATCACAAGAAAACCTCATTTTAGAAACCATTGTCAGGAAACTGAATTTGGAAACCATTCCTCATCCTAAACCTTATCCTTTAGGTTGGGTATGTGACAATGCAAAACTGCAAGTGACAGGAAAATGCAAACTGAAATTTTCCATCACTACAAACTTCATTGATGAGGTAGAACTTGATGTAGTTCCACTTGACATATGTGGTGTTGTTTTGGGAAGCCCATATCTTTATGATAGAAAATCCATCTTTCATTGCCATGAGAACAAGTATCATTTGTTTAAATATGGGATTGAGTATATTGTCAGAGCACATCACAAGAAATTAAATTTATCACTTGCGAATGTTGGATAAATGAAGAGGCTTGTTAATTCTAGCAAAAATTTTGTACTCTTGATTATCAAAACCAAAAATTATGTTGAGAATGAAGCCTTTCAAGGATGTGATGCAAGGATAAAATATGATTTTATTGAGGTTGTTAACGCCTATGATGAGATGTTTCGGGAACCTAAAGGATTGCCTCCTAAAAGAGGAATCCAACATGAGATCCAATTGCAGCGACATTGTCCCCTTCCAAACATTGGCATGTACAGGATGTCAGTCATGGAGAATGCATAAATCAAGAAACAAATCAAAGATTTTCTTGATAAAGGGTTCATCAGACCATGCACATCACCATGTGGGTCACCTATTGTTTTGGTAACAAAGAAGGATGGTACATGGTGCATGTGTGTGGACTTTAGATCCTTGGAAAAAATTACCTTAAAGAACGGTTACCCTCTTCCATGAATTGATGATTTACTTGATCAATTGAAAGATGTTTTTTATTTCAATAATTGGACTTCATGAGTGGCTATCATCATATTAGGATTGTTTAAGGAGACATTTTGAAGACAACCTTCAAGACAAAGCAAGGTTTGTTTGAGTGGCTGGTTAAGCCATTTTAGCTTTGTAATGCTCCTGCTACATTCATGAGGGTTATGAATGATCTTTTAAGGCCTTTTCTTGATGATCTTGTGATAGTCTACTTATATGACATACTGATTTTCAGCAAGACTCGTGAAGAGCATGTCAAGCATGTTAGGCAAGTTCTAGATGTCTTAAAGAAAGAAAAATTGTTCTTAAAGCTGTCTAAATGATAATTTGGAAAAACTTCTTTAGTCTACTTGGGTCATATTGTTGGAAGGGGTGAGTTGAAGATAGGTCCCTCAAAGGTCAAAGTCATTTTGAATATTCTGAAACTCAAGATTGTAACAGAGGTTAGAAGATTCTTGGGAACAGTCCAATGTTGGAGAAAGCTAATTTATAACTTTTCTTCCATTGTAGCTCCATTACATGCATTGACAAGTGTGAAACATGTTTTTTTCAGTGGGGAGGAAAAAAATAGAGAGCCTTCAATGCTTTGAAAGAAAGAATCAATACAAAACCAGTGCTTGCACTTCCATATTTGAGATACAAACGGATGCAAATGAATATGCCATGGGAGCAGTCTTGATGCAACAAGGTAAGCCCATATTTTTCCATTATGAAACTTTTAATGGTGCAATGATTAACTATCCTATATATGACAAAGAATTGTATGCTTTTGTGCAAAGTGTGAAAAAATGAAAACATTACTTGATGGTTAAGGAAACTATCATTCACATTGATCATCAACCATTGCAATAATTTCAATCATAAACCAAGCTAGAACAAGCGAGGAACTTCAGCTGGATGGGTTTCTTACAACAATTCCACTTGGTGATAAGGTATAAGAAAGGTATCTATAACGAAGTTGATGATATGCAATCTAGGCCAATTGTTAGTGCGTCCATTATTCTTAAGAATAATTATATCATGCATGAGAGCTGTGTTGAGAAATATGCTTTAGATGAGTATTTTAAGGATGTATATGCAACTTTGTGTCAAGGTAACCTAGTAGAGGAATTAGATTATCATGTGCATGATAAGTTGTTGTATAATCTTGGCAAGCTATGTATTCCACGAGGAGAAAGTTTCAACATCATAAAGGAAGCACATACTTCTCTTATGGATGATCATTTTGGTGTAGGCAAGATAGTGGCACAATTACTGAGGTATTGTTACTGGCCTCGTATGATTGAAAGTGTGTCACGATATGCAAGAGGATGTTATTTATGCATTGTTAGCAAGGATAGCAATAGAAAGTTGGGATTGTATACTCCACTTCATGTTCCTTCTCGTCCTTGGGAAAGTGTTTCTATGGATTTTTTGGGAGGTCTACCTATTTCTAGGAAATGTCATGATTATCTTTATGTAATTATGGATCATTTCAAAAAAATGTGATTTCATATGCCTTGTGAGAAGCAGGTTACAACTAAATAGTCTGCACAGTTGTTCTTTCCAAATGTATGGGTGCATTTTGGGTTTCCCACATCCATTATTTCTGATCCAGATTCTCAATTTGTTGGTAAATTTTGTTCAGGCTTATGGGGACTCATGGACACCAAATTGAAAAAGAACACAACATTCCATCTGCAAACCGATGGTCAAACAGAAGTGGTGAATAGAAAGGTAATACATATTATTCAAGGTTATTGCAGTAAACATACTAAATTGTGGGATGAACATTTACAGTTCATTCAACATGCTTACAACTAGGCCAAGAATTCATCAACTCAAACACATCCAATTAAGGCATGCTTGGGATACTTACCAAAATCTCCTCTATATTTTATCTTTGGGAAATATGTTGCTATTGATGGACATAGCGGCATAGATAAGGCCAAGAGATTCATTGAAAAAGTTCAATTGGTGAATAAGATGGTTCAAGAACAGTTGGAAAAGAGTCAAGAAAAGTACAAGACAAGACATGATAAGCATCGTTTTGATCACAGTTTCAATTGGGAGATGAAGTTTGGCTTCACGTTAGCAAGGAAAAAATCCAAGGAGAAGGTAAAAAACTTAAACCAATCAGATGTGGTCCATTCAGTATTTTAGAAAATATTGGTAATAATGCCTTCTGGTTAGATTTTCCTCCATATATGTAAATCTATGCAGTTGTTAATGTTGAAAACTTGAGATTATATGAGCCTCCTTTGATTGAAGATCAAGGAGAGAATGTACATATTCCTTTAATTGAAGATTTCTCTCCTGAATATCTTGAAGAATTGTAGCAAGACGCCATCCTTGATAGGAAAACAAGAAATTCAAAATGAGGAAACATGGAGTACCTTCATGCGGGGATCAAAGGGGAAAATCCAAGAAAATACAAATGGATTGAGATTGGAAGGATGAGGGAACAATACCCTCATATGTTTGTTGATTGAAAATGATCTTTTGGAGGTCCAAAAGCTTCCAGTGGGGAGGAATGATCTAGTGGACTAGTTAAGTGCTCAAAATTCAAAGTGTTCAAAAGTGATTTAAATTGGTTCCAAAAAGTATATCTCATCACCTTGAATCCAATGCAACTTGAATCGCTCAAAACAGATATTGTATGCTCTCGATATCGGGTTATGATCATTTTCCTAAATAACTAAAAAAAAAATGCAGGTACGCTGACTGTGCATTCCGTATGCTAACTGGGCAGGGTGACTACGCAATTTGATTGGGATTTTCAAACCAATGAAAGGCTTCCAAGTTTCCTCACCAGGTTGGCTTAAAATTTTGAATTCTGATTGGTTCTAGATTGTTGGGTTATGATTAGTTAGTTGGAAATTCGCGGTCCAATGAATGGAGACCACGTCGGCCAATGGAGGGTAGCCTCTTGGCCTCCCAACAATCAATTAAAATGTCATATGGTCGAACTTCCACTAGGGAAAATCAAACGTAAAACCTATGGAGTGGCAGCATAGAGCCTTACCGCTCTACCACCGGGTGAGTCTTAACCACAATGGGCATGAATGTGTATTTAAGTTTTATTAGTATGTCGTTTAGGGGACAGGGCCGAGTTAAGCCCTAGTCCTTGGTCATCCCACGCCCACGAGACAATAGGAAGGGGAACCTAGGGCTCAAGCTTAACCTCGGCCCAAAGCCCCGGTTACATATAACACCACCAGGGTTCAAAGTAGGGTTGGTACACCCCCTGGTAACTCTGCAACTCAACTACATTTAGGGCACGGGTAACCGATAGCCAAACCATACCCTAGTACATATAAACTTTACCACAGTTAGAGCGTGGGTTAATAAACCTCGGTGGCACATAAACCAACCCACAACGCAGAATTGAACCACGAGAGTGGGTTAATCGAATCGTTGCGGAGTTATGGGATCCAAGGACAGAAATAACAACACATGGCCTAGTTTTTCCCGATCACAGTGGGGTCATTGGGCATTTAAATGAGGAAACTAATTGAACCCAATCTAGTGCAAATTTCATCGGCTCTGGGAGAAATTTTCGCTTGGTGGTTCTGAATATGGCGAATTCATAGAATGGTTAGCATGTTAGTGCAGTTTCTAGAGCAATTAGCATCAAAACTTATCTAAAGCATAGCTTCTACAATTTTTGGCCAAATTGAGCCCAACAAGAACCCAGCTTGGGGTCTTTGACTGTTTTGGATCCATTAGAGACATTATTTTTTCATTCTGAGCACTGGAAATCCATGTAATCACATATTTGAGAACTCAATGAAAGAGGCCCAACATTGGAAGTTGGACCAGGAGATGTAGCCCATGAGGGGTGAACTCCTTCATCACTTTCTGACTTATGCTACTGTATATGGTATTATTTTCTTTGTTTTTTTGCTGAAAACTGAGTTAAATCCATTAGTTTATGTGATTTTGAAAATTTCCTAATTTCTTACAATACATACAAATTTACTTGCACATTTCATCAAACCTTCAAGTTTATAAATACAGATCAATGCATAATGATTAAAAAAAAATGATATTATTTCCCATTCAGTGATTTTGTCAAACACTTTGCAAAATATCCTGAAAGAGTTTCTAAAACATGCTTCTAATTACCTAAAACAAAACCATAACTCATGAAACTATTACCCAAGTCCTTTGGAATTTCTTTATTGCAATTATATTCAACAATATTTGCCTTTCCTTTCTCAAATGCTACAATACCAAGGTTAATACAATAAACTACACTGATAATAATTCCATAACATATTGATATCTAAACATCAATACACATATACTACTCTTAGTCTTCATTTTGAACTAGCCAATAAGATCCAGATAACATAAACTTAAACCAAAATTAGATGCTTTCAACAATTTAAATTTCTACATTTTATTTTATGCTAAAGTTATACTACAATTTTAGGACAATTAAAATTATACCTGAAGAGATATTCAAATCCAATCGCTAAGAATATGATCCATCTCTGATCCCTTATCCAACTCATTTGAACCATCCAATTTTCCTCCCAACCATATCCAAGAATAACTTCTCCCCCTGGAACCCCCAAGTTGTATAAGCTCAGAAACAATACCAAAATATATTAGTTTAGAGATATACAAGGCAATATGGGGAAGATAAGTTTCACTTCCTCTCAATACCACTCATGTTCAACTCCATTGGGTAGAGCTACTTAGTAAATTAGATTAGCATTTGGATACTCTCTAGGTCTCTCCCTCTCACAATATTCTTCAAATCTCTACAACTCTTGGTATCATAATGCACCTCTTTCTTGCCCCAAGTGAGAATTCATGAGACACATATATAGGAGGAGCTACAAATTCTTTCCATAAACGAGGAGTAATATGCATGCCTTGAGAAAAAATAACATATTCGATTTAGAGGAGTGTAACGCATGCCATTAAGGAGAGGTATGCATGCCTTAGTTAAGGAGAGTGTAACCTATGCATTAAAGAGAGTGTAAGAGGAATATTTTATGGCATGCATTTAATGAGTGTAAGATGAATATTCCATGTCTTTGATGAGTGCGTAAGAGAGTGTAATGTATCATTAAGAGAGAGATAGAGTTATGTAGAACCGTGAGAGTCATCAAGGAGATAGGTGTGAATTCATTGAGCTAATGAAGGTGACCTGTAATTCCTTTTAATAATAATATCATAGTCTTATCAAAGATAATAATAATATAAATAATATTAATGATTAATTCAACATTGAACTGTTAGGATTGATTAGTGCTAAGTTAAGTGGTTTTCCTTTGACTACACTTGATTACCAATTGATGTAAGGTGATTTACTATCTTTGGAAAGTCATACTTGAGATGCTAGATATGACTTTCTATTTTTAGAAATTCACTACAGAATTGTCAGAAATGATATTTTATTAAGGAAATTCATCCCTAAGCTTCCCATGAGTGGTATTTTTCTTCCAGAGAATAGGGATTCCACATCCCTATCGCCTACATCTCTGTGTCTTAGCAAATTGAGGATTGCATGCCCTGATCTACTCCAAGGATCCAAGATTCCACATATTGATATTTTAAATATTTAGGACTCCATTCCCTAATCCTTTTATTATATATCCAAGACACCATGTATTTATATTTCATGGATTTAGGACTCCATGCCCTAATTTCCATGACTTCTCATCTACTCTTCATTGAAACTCGATGGTTCACCTTAAGGTACTAATTGTGAGCTCACACCCATCTGATGGTTCGTTGGTAAGGTCTTGTTCCAAGTCCAAGAATTGAGCATGACTTCCGCAGTCCTTTTGGTTTTGAAGAAATGACTTCCACAGTCATTTATAACTTGAACATCCTTGTTTTCAAATAACCACGTCCCCTGCCACATCCTTCTCAGTACAATATTAAGCATATATAATCATACAAATCATGTATCATGACTACCATAGTCATTTATAATTTAGCATCCATGTTTGTAAATAACCAAGCCCCTTGCCACATCCTGCTGAGTACAAGATTAAGCATATATAACCATACAAATCATGTATCATCCCTAAATCATAATTAATCATATGTTCCACATAACCATCATCATCCATGGATCTATGTGTCTAAATTTGGATGACCATCCATGTCATACACCTATGTCCAAACTAGGATACAAAAAGAGAAAACATCGATAATATGCACAAAATCAGTGTTTATCATAAACACATAGAAATCATGTGACCTAAACCAGGTCTATAGCATACAAAAATACACATAATTCTGATATGCATAATATTTATATCAGTCCATCAAAATCACCCTCTCCAAGTGTCATCAAAGCTATCTCACCAAGAAGGGACACTACACTCTATAAACACAACTCGATACAATATTTACAATAACATACACATACACATATGCACATTTGCTCAGCCAAGTAATAAAAGGATATGATGCCTGCATCAACAAAAAGTAAATACATAAGCTCACACCTCCACCCTTAAAAGTAGTACAAGGATTCACTTGCTTCCCAAGAATTCTAGAATCCACTGTCAAAACCAAAGACTGCATCCATTTTCCAGTGCTATAATCCTTGCACTACTTGTTCTCTTAGTGAACAATTATCAGATCATTGTTTAAGGGCATAATCCCAGTGTGCTTATGATTCCATGTGGCAATGCGAATTACCAAAACAAATTCATTCCCTGACCTTCTCTTCTCTGATACACAATCCCTCGGGAAATTCGATCACCCCCTTTCATGCATTCACCACCTTCCAAGTTCCATTGGCATCACAATCTTGGGTGATCCATCCCTTGACAAAGTTTCCTCTCATCGGATGGACCAAAAACCAAGGCATATACCTCCCTCAAAACCATAATATTGATCATAGCATGATCATGGAAATCAATGGACACTATTGGGTACCAGTGTCCTAGAATGGCCCTACTCCTGACTGCTTTACCATTGTATTGTTGCATGTGCCAATTCTCTTTATCTGTTAGCCATTTCAAACCACCTAAACTGGGAATTTCCCATACTTTCATGTACCAAGCACATATTTTTCATTAGAATAAAAGGAATTTAAATAAATTCAAATCATACCTCATTGGTAGCTTGTTAATAACGTACACCTAAAATTATGTTTACTTCATGTCAGGATAATTCAAACTAACTCTTTGATCAAATCATCATGTATAAACATATCACATCTGGTTAGCTCAAAATGCAAACATGATAATAAAAATCATATATCACATGTAACCATCATAAATTAGATTCCTACATCACATGCATAATTAAATACTAATCCTTATCTTTCAATCAATCCTTTTCTTCTACCTTTCTTATTGTCCTTTCCATAGACACATCGGATCGGTTGCCACACCCAACAAACACCTAGTACTTATCTTCTCTTCAATCACATACACATACACACAATATACATCACAACATGTACATCCACACATGATGTACAACACCACACAATACATACACCTACACCCAACGCACAACACAACACATACACCTACTCCTGGTGTACACCACAACACAATACATATACCTACACCTAGTGTACAACACAATACATATGTGTACACATAGTACAACACAATGGATACACACATCACAATACAATGATTACACAATGTACATAACACAATACCACATGTACACAACACAACACGTACGACATGTACACAACAGCACATGTAGAACATGTACACAACACCACACATACAACTTGTACACAAAATCACATGTCTACAACACCACTTGCACAATGTGTACACAACACCACATGTACATAGTACCACCTGCACAACATGTACACAACACCACACATACAACTTGTACACAAAATCACATGTCTACAACACCACTTGCACAATGTGTACACAACACCACATGTACATAGTACCACCTGCACAACGTGTACACAACACAACATGTACACAACACCACATATACATGTACATAACATGATATATACAAAACACTGCATATACAACATATACAGAACATTAGTACTACACACTCGAAGACCACATTGTCTCTACCAAGCAACCTTGCTTCTAGTGTCCTTCCACTATCCATGTTTGTCCCAGCATGTCAAAGATGACACTGATTTCATTCAGCTTATGTATCCCTCAACATTTCTTGTCCATAACATAAACATTGGCATAGTATAAACACATAATATAAATTCATATCGACATGATATTGACCTCATAGATCTATCAGGGCTACTCTTCCCAGTTTATTCCTCATGAATCCAAGAACCTCTTCATGCCATTCACTTGCATAAGAAATCATTTCTCCACAATAATAATCTTTGACAGCCCTATCAAACAACGACATACATACATACGTGTATATATATAAACATTAGCATAAATCAATCATGATTCACGACAAAAATTTCAAACAATGACATACGCACATACATATATACATATATATAAACATCAACATAATTATAATCACAACACAATTACCAGATATCATAAGGTCAAGGTTAAGAGAACTCCCTTAATTCATGCACAACATGCACAACATTGAGAACAACAGTTCCCTAAATGGCCACAGCATATGACGCCTCAAATCCATTTACTTTACATTATTGGTTACCTTTCTCATGGTTTTCTGACCATCATCAATTAATACCCCAATGGACCTAACCAATCCAACTAGTTGTCATACTCTTGCCTTCAACTTCCCTTCTACATGCATTGAGATTCATCCAGGTCGTTGATTACCTGTTGGGTACCACAAAGGTCTCTGCATGCTCCATTAACTTTCCTTTTTCCCAACCAATTCCCAAGACCCTCAAAACATAAAAGGAAAGGACAAGAAATAAACAAGAAGAAAAACATGAAAACCCAATAGCAATACAACACCACAAATAAAATGGTATGGCCATGCACCAGACACAATCAAAACCACAAATCAAGAAAAAAGAAATCCCAAAACACCGAAATCACAAGACTTCTAACAAAAACCATGACTCACCCCCATGGTTTCTCAGTGCTTCCAAGGGTTCATAAATAAAATCTCAACACGAGCCTTCTTCAAGATTTTATGGTTGTCCCTTTTTTGCTATGATTACCTGCATCACACAACATTAGCTCATGATTTTATTCATGCCTTTACAATATTAGAACTCAACCTCTTATATTAAATATCAACCTATCAAATACATATTCATGAATATAACACATATCCACATAATTGTAGTCAAAATTAAGGTTATGAAAAATTTTGTGTTCATGCAAAGCACTCATTCATTTGGAATTGCAGTTTCCAAACATAGCCAAAGGAATTCTCACCCAATTCATTTCTTTTACCTTTTTACCTTGTTGCAATTGAGACTTATTATGTGCTATCACATTCACCCAAATTTTAGCTATATAAACAAATCAACTATTACCTTGGGTCATGCTAATACCAAGCATGTTGGGCCTTGCAACTGTTCACACATGTCAGTCACATTTTCCAAAGATCAAGGCATCATGTCTATTAATTTGAAATCATATTTTACCAATACTAACAGTCATTTCATAGCCTACAATAAAGTCATACTCATTATTCTTAATGCTACAACTAGCACCCACTTGTAATCAAGTGCATATCAGTTTTCTCGGCACATATTGCGTTAGTAAAATTGTCTTAAAACAAGGTCATTCCTTAATGAAAAATTACAAGAACATACTCATATCATACACTTAATCAAGCATTCAAACAACCTATAAACATATCCCCTTACTATCCATGGTCCACAATAAGGTAGAAGGAGGAAGCTACTATAATGGCCCGATCTCCAATGTCCAATTATGAAAATGGGATCTCGAAAGCTCTACTAAATTTAACCACACTTGCCACATCTTGATTTTTCATTTGTAATACATTTTATATGATATCAAATCAGAAGCATACTAGCTGAAAACATGCCACATAATCGTGTCACTTTTTCCATTTCCTTACATGCAACTTTTCAAATTCCTTGCATGTGACTCTTCAAATTATTTGCATGAAAATAGGCATAGATCATATACAACCATATTATTATACTAAAATACTATCCCATCCAAAAAATAACATTTTCTTCAAAAAATTACGATACTATTACATTTTCTTCAAACAACTACTATACTATTATATTTGCATGTAAGTATTTCTTCAAACACTTTACATGCAAACTAATATAGCAAGTTGTTTTCATACAAGTAAGCATATATCAGCTACAAAAACAATATTACACATAAATACTATCCCCAACCACAAACATCATACTCATTGGGGCATTTTATCAAACTATTTATATGCAATGGATCGTTGAACTATTTCAACATTTCATCAAACACTTTACATGCAACAAATATAGTGAATGATTCAATGCATATATCCTAAAATTCAGTAGTACAAATTATGGGAACTCAACCATATGATCATTAGGAGTATCCCTCACTATGGTTCAAGTTTCAACTTCTGAAATTGCATAGATGAAAAGTTATAACAAAAATACCAACATAATCATTTTTGGTGCACAATTCTAGGAGTATTCTGGAAGCTCGACTTCTACTAGTCATATATCCTAGAATATAGTGACGCAATGTTTGAAATTTTTATCATAATATCAGTGGGATTTGCCCTCATTTTGGAAAAAAATTCAGCTCTTGCGATTTCCCAGAAGAAACGTTATAATAGAAAATCCAACTTGACCTGTTGGATGCCTGATTTTATGAGCATTCAGAAGGCTCTAATTCATCTGTTCATATCTCCTAAAATTTTTTGACCCAGTATTTGAACTTTATACTACATAATAATCATGATTTACCCTCAATTTTTAATACTTTTTATCTTATAAAACCTAACAGAAGATAAGTTATGATATAAATTCCAACATGACATGTTTAAAGATGCATTCAAGATGGTCATCTTCCTCACATCATAATTCCTAAATATTGTGAACCAATAAATGAAATTTTAATCACATTATCAATGGGATTTACCCTCAATTTGGACAAGATTTCACCCTCTAAAACTTCACATAAGAAACTTTATAACAAAAACGAAATCGATTTTACTCATTGATCCCTTTGTTCTAAATTTCACCTATGATAGAGCCCATCTAGTCCACGTTTTTGAACTTGGAAGCTCTAATACCACTCTGTAACACCTCGCCCCACATTACCCACTTTAGCATACTTACCAGGGTATATATGAGCTCAGAGTTAATATGCATGACCCAACTTCCAAGATGCAGTTACGAAAATGGGGTTTAACTTTCCAACACATGCTATTCATTTTTTACAAATACTTTGCGTACATAGTACCTGTAATTCATGGATGCATAGTTTCATCATTGTTTACATTAGTTTCATTAGATGTTCATCGACGAGGATTTCTTCCCTCTCATAATTTCTACAACAAACACATATTAGCTCATGCATCCATATAAAATAACCAAGATCCCGTCAAACCATGAATTATATCTAGATCAAGAGCACATCATATAATGATAAATACATTATGTGTGTATAATATATTTAACCAAAAATAAATCCATGGCAAACCAGTCATGTAGACAATATTAAATAAAAAATTATTCTCAATGATGATCAACAAAGAATAACACATATTAACATATGCAAAGTACCAACCAAGTCGGGGAATTCCACGTACCACCCAACCATAGATTGGGCTGAACCAAATATTTCTTTCAGCTAATCACCCCCGTGCCATATTCCAAGCATGAATGTGAGGTCTCATGGAATAAACCAATGCATTACCAACCAGAGCTTCTAGAGGCCAAACTGTGTGAACCCTCAACCAGTGACTCCACCTCACAATCGAACATCACTAACACCAACCATATCGGTCCCAACCGAAGTTTTTCAGTGCTCCAGGAACTAGTAACTCAACCCATAACCTTGCAAGGCTCTAGAGAGTTTTCCAACTCGACTCTAGGGACCAATAACTCAACCCACCAAGGGCTCTAGGGAGTTTGTCCCAACCTAGGCTCCAGGACTAGTAAATCAACCTAAGTTGTTCCAGGGCTTCCAGAGCATTTGCTCCAACCCATAGACATAAGGAATATGAGCACCAATAGAAAAAAGAAAAAAAACAAGTGGAAAAAACCACAACACCATGGTTATCCATAAAATGGCAAGGCAAGGTTAAAACCACTGTTAATCCTAGAAAATCTCCATGTAAACGACCACACATAACCAAGGAATCACATGCATGCATAATGCATCCATAAACCAGGAAGGAAATCACACATGCAACATGTTACCTGCAAAGTATCCCTGCCATAGTTGTTTATCCAATTGTTTCCCCTTGCACTCCCTTGCTTTCCTTTTCCTTATTTCTCCAATCCTTATTTCCTAGAGAGTGCTCCAAGCATGCTCTAGGAATTCTCAAGTGTGCAAGAGTATGAGACAGTGAATGAATTGAGAGCTCCAAAACTAGACAAAAAAAAACCATGAAATGATACTCATAAGCCTTTTTATCATTGAGGCTTCCTTTTTCTTCATTTTCCTTCATTTTCCTTCATTTTTCCTCTAATTTCCCTTGCATGCAAATTTGTGACTCTTCCTCTCCCTGTTTTCCTATTTTCCTTTATTTTCATAAGTAAATGTCATTTATTACCTCTTTTATTTTACCAATTTCCATAGCCACTAATAAACCAAAAGTGACACCCAATAGGTTTTTTTTTTCCCACCATTCAGCTTAGAATACATGCCCCATGACCTTGGTCTTATATTTTTTTACATGGAAAATCAACGAGGGGTTGTTGCACCAGGAGAATAGTGCAAATAAATACAGACTGACGCCATGGGGAATTTCGGTCAGATTAACAACAAGAAGGAGACCATCAGATCCCAATGCAATCAAGTCCTTGAACCACACCATCTGTTTAGTCAACAATAACTGAAGAGCAGGGAATGAGACGTGGAGTACTCTTCACCTTCACGTAGAAGAGGCCACTTGTTTCCTAAGCCATTTGGTGGAGACACTATAATCCAAGTAATTCTTGAAACCATTCCATCGCATTCAATGTTTCTCCCGCGGGTCGAGGAGAAACCAAAATGATTCACCATTTCACTATAGCACACATGATTTGACACTACAAGAAAAAAGGACATTAGTGAGGGTCATGCTTGTGACAGACCTTTAAGGTCAATCACCAATGTCACATATGGTGACGGTCCCTAAAAGAATGTCACTGTAAGTGTATATAGTGATCGTACTTTAAGGTCTGTCACCAAAGCCATTTTCAATGACACTTTTGATGAGGGTCGTTAAAGGCCCATCACTAATTCTCTCTTTGGTTACACTTCTAGTGACGAACTTTTAATGACCCTCACCGATGCTCTTTTTGCTACTTTTGGTGATGGTCAAAAAATGTTCGTCATCATTAATCATTCCAATGATTTTTTTATGACGTTATGTGCTTGTTAATATATTTTTTGTAAGAAGATAATGAATTAATACCATTATTTTGGAGTCTTTTTTATAATATGTCCAAGGCCATAATGGTTAGAGCAAGTGAATTTTTTAAGAAGTAATTAGTGTGTATCATTTCCCTGAAATAATGACTAGTCGAATACTAGAGTTTTCCTATGAGTCAACACATGATTCATATCTATTAATTTTATTATCTAGAAAATTCCCTTTAAATAAAGTCCCACTAATGTGTGTAGGAAATATATTATCTAATACATAATCAACCTCTGTCAATTATATCAATGAGAAATACCTAACACTCCTCAACAATTCGGACACACCTTAAATTAATGCTTTGACACACACTAACATTTCTTAGCAACTCGCATGTCTTCGAACATATTTGTACCTAGAAAATATTGTCATGACACTGATGCCAAAGCATATGGTGGCATGCGCTAGCACAACATAGAACTATCCTAGCATGTGTTAGCATGCATGTAGTCCCTAGCATGCCCTAGAACACCTTGGTTGAATGCATTGACATACATTAGCACTTGGCACATGTCAATGCCACTTGGCATGTATTGGGACCTATTATTAGTGTGGATAGCATGCCCCTTTTGAAAAAGATAAAATCTCGACTTATTAACCCTCTTATTGGTTCTTCCTTTTGTTTCCTTGAAGCTTCTTGACACATATTGACATACCCTGGCACTCTGCACATCCTTAGCACCTGCCATGTATTGGAATATCTTGGCACTATTTGGCACATATAATTAGCACACCCTGAAACTCCCAGCACACTTTGAGACTTCTTGACATGCCCTGATATTCCCTAGCATGCCTTACCAATCCTTAGCATACCTTGTCACTCCCTCCTTGGCATGACAACTAGCACTCATTAACACTAGTCCCTGGAACATGTTCCTCATATTCTTTAACTTCCATGAATTTTGACCTAGTTCTCCATTAATTTTTTTCCATAGTACTCCTTAACACTCCTCAACATGCATTAGCACTCTCTAGCATACCTTAGCACTCTTCAACATGCCCTTCCACTTCATAGCATGCATAACACTCCGTTGACACATATTGGCACTTGGCACGTATTGACGCTTCGAAAGTCTTAGCATGTATGGAATATGTTGACATTCCTTGGTATGATTTGGAATGGTTTAATATTAAATTTATTTTAGATAAATAGTTGGAAAGTAGATGAGAAGAAATAAAGGAAGAATTGTCACTTAGAATGCACTAAGAATTTTCACTTGGCACCTATTGGCGCCTAGTGTTGGTGTGCCTAGCATGCCCATCCTGGAAAAGGTAAATTGATGACTTATTAACCCTCTTATGTGTTCATTTCCTTGTAGGTTAACTTGTTTCTCCCTTTTGTTTCCAGGACAGTCCCTAGCACGCATTGGCACACCCTTGCACATCTTGGCATGCCTTATCACTTGCAAAATATTAGCATGTTTGACATTTCTTCGCACTATCTGACACATCTTAGCATTCCCTAGCATGACTTCACACTCATGTCCTCACATCTAGCCTTTACAATTTTTCATGACTTGGGAACCCAATCAATTCCTTGGCTACTGCAGTTCATGTGACAATATTGGCCTGCTTCAACCGCAACAACTTGACCAATTGCACCTACTACAAGTAGATTGTGCCTTGTTCACCTAAGAACTACCTATAACTCATCTTATGCCACTCACGTCCAAGCTCAACTACTTCCACTTAACTAGTTACCAAGACAAGGATCACGTGATCTAGCCATGTCCATAAAACAACTAAGCAAAATAATTACATAGGAAATATTCCACATGTATGTTCAATTCATATAAATAGTAGAAAATTAACTGAGAGTTTGCAAGAACCACAAGATGCACAAGGCACACAAGATATAAGCCGACACAAGTCGAGTGCCCCAAAACTTATACACAACAATGTACAATATGAATTTATCTAGAATAGTTTAAAACATGAACATGTAGCCAAAGTGTGCCACATCTCATATAAAAAAATAGCTAAAGGCAAAAAAATGTTGTGCCTAGCACAAAGTGATCTCCCTTTTTCTAAAACTGCTATGTTGATCCTCGTATAACAAACATAGGCTTGCCTCCTGTAAATCATATTATGAACTTATCCTAACACACTTCGTCCTTAGCAAACTTGAATTCACTGACACTCCCTAGCACACACTCTTATTAGTTCCTTTATATGCATTTTGACCCATTTATCCCTTAATATGCCCCGACACTCCCTAACACTCTTAAGCATGCATTAGCATTGTCCGACATGTGTTAGCATGCCTTTTAATTCCTAATGTGCATGCCCTGACCCTCCCTAGCTATCATTCCCTCACAACCACCCTTACTTTATTTTCAACTTGGGAACCCAACCAAGCCCTCGCTTGACTGCAAGAGCTTGATTAAGTTACAGTTACTACAACTAGACTATGTTGTTGAATTGTGTAGCTCGGGAGGTACTTCACAAGCCTAGTAGTAGTGAGATGGGTTTGTGTGAGTTTGGTCACAAAAAGCTTTGTGGGTAAATAATCCAAGAAAAGGGATTTTGGACCCAAGATGGGGTTTAAAATCTAAAAGAAAATTAGAAAGGAAATTAATATTTCCTAAGGTCTAATTGGATAAAACCCATAAGTTCTAGAGGGTTCCTAAGAGGTCTAGGAAAAAATATTTAAGGAGTCCTTAGGATGAAGGAAATAACATCAAGTGAGAAGGAGCTCATTTTATCTAGGGGACGAAGAGAGATGTAGGCCTAAAGTAGGTCAAGTAAGAGGGCCGAGTAACTAGGGTTACTAAAGGGAGGCAATGATCATCCTCCAAGAGCAAGATCATCATGTGAGGGTTCACAAAAATGTTGCATAGCTTAATGGTCGATTGGAGCTGGGAAGTAGGATGGAATATTGTTGTTTCTCTTATGGCAGATTGAGCTTAAGAGAGGTTTCTCATGAGAATCTGGGCATGCGATTTCAATGGTTTCTTTGTGTGAAGGTTGCATCAAATTCTGAAATGTTGAAATTTGCAACAATAAACATTGAAATTGGAAACCAGAAAGAACACAAAAAAAATGCACCCACACTGGGGAGGAATTTTGATGCTCCAGGAGTGAGGAATGTGGGGCATCTAATTTACTTTTCCCTTAAATAAATTGGACAATAAATTTCAATTTGATCTCATAACAACTTGTGTCAATTAACTAAGTCATGATGACTGAGTTAGCTCAAAAAATTCGAGTTGAGGGTCTAATATGAGGTATGTAGAGGGATTAATATAATATTTTTTGGGTCCAGTTGCAGTTGATGCATTAGTGGGGTGCAGGTGCGTTAATTAACTCAATTAAATGAGTTTAAACCAGTTTAAATAGTTATAACTAAGTGATGAGCTAGTGAGAGGTTGACTAGTGAATTAAATTAGATTTAATTCACAATGAGTGATCAATCAAATAATTGATAATTTACTATTATATAGATGCATGCATGTCAGTTCTGAGGATGACCTAGTTGAGGTAGAGGTTAAAGGGAACATAACTATCAGTTGTATTTATACAAAATTTCCCATGTGAAATTATAAAGTCACTGGGATGCCATGATCGATTGCGCAATCAAGGAAGACTGATTTTCCTAATTAATAGGGAGCTAATTCCCTAGGAATTGCATGAGAAAGGCAGGCTAAAGGAAGGTTGAGAATTGGCTAAGTACTAGACCGATTTTTCCTATATCAGCGGGAGACAATTGGCAGATTGCTCGAGAATCTCATGAGAGATTAAGCATTGTATTGTTTCATGACTCCTTGACATAATACACAATAGAGATAGAGTAGTTTTGAGCAGTTGATTTCCCCAGATACGTCTTGTGTTGTGCGATTGATAATCTATTTATCTTACTTATATGTGATTGTGCGATCGTGTTTTGTTTCCAAATTTTTTTGGAAGGAACCAGTATTTTGTTTTAGTACATTACAAGATCAGATTGAATCTCGTTGGTTAGCTTTTCTACATGGTATTAGAGCAGGAATTTTTTGGGCAGCGAGTTTGTAGAGAATATATATTTTGGTGTAAAATTTTCAAAGAAAAATAGCACATTTGGATTCCTTACGAAAAACTACCCAAATGGAAAATCAATTCGAAGCTCAAATGAGGTAGATATGGTCGATTTAAAATCAACTCTTTTTTAGAAACTTTTGTAATGACGGGACAATTACAATGTGCACGAGTCAAGAATCTATATGCAGTTGAGGTACCATATGCATGCAATGCTTTGAGGAGAAAAGCAGAGGTTAGAGACTTGGCCATTAAGAGGGAGTAACAATTACCTCTCAACATGCAGCCTTAGAAGCAGTCTATAGGAGCGGGGTCCCCCGAGGTACAATTTCTGATATCTTTTTATATAATTTTGTATGTGCGCATTGCATAAAGGGAGTCAAGGGGCTTTGGGGTGTGTCAAAGTCCCCAATTTTGATGTAAATGGGCTTAAGGGTAAACTGTGGGCCTCAAACCATGGTTTGAGACTATAGTATCTGCATGCTAGGCATATATAAATAGATAGATCATGTCTAAGCTAATTAGTTTAGTTGGGTAATGAATTATTGATGTTCTAATAATTTTATGCGTCTGCAAGGGTTATTTGGGTTCGGTTGAAAGGCTCATGCTGGCTGTGTGCATGGAGACCTAGTCCTAGCTATGTGTGGACTCCACCTGCTGTGTGCACGGAAGGGTTTTGTAAGGGAAAGTGGATGTATTGATTGACAAATATGAAGCTAATAGAAAGGACAATTTTTTGCAAGTTCACTTTTTTATGCATCTGAGTTGTTTACTTCTTATATTCTGTTAAGATCATATTATTTGTCTTACTTACTGATGATTGCACAAGGATATCTGATATGATTATGAATGGCTATTGATGGTTAATAGATCTGTTTAAATATCTGCATTGGTTAAGACCTGGATCTGGTTCTGTTCTGTTTATCTGCGCTAAGACAACAACGATTTTGTGTTATTCTGTTAATGATTACGCATTCTATGTGAGACTATTATATATTGTTGCGCGCCTATGTATAAGTTCACATTTGGTTTTTTTGAGGACCAATTCATTAAGTTCTCCCTCAAGGTGCAGAAACTTGGTTCCAGCACCCCCCCATACTGCTTTAGGTGAGACCTTGGTCTACACAAGAAAATCACTTCGAAAGGGGTAGAAGTTGGAGGGTTTGTCGGTTTATCCATAAACTTTAAACCTGGGTCAGGACCCCTCATGCGAACAAATGGTTCTTCTGGGACCAGGATCATTTTGAGGGAGATTTGATGTTGTGGCATCCGTCATGAAACAAATTACAAGATTGATTGGATAGAAAGATCCTTGAATTTGCGCTCCAAGAGAATAGAAGTACTAAGTTATATGACGAACAATGGATACATAAATATATTTATAGAGAAGTGCATGAAATATTATTTTGTTCCTTTGCGCATGAACTATAAGAGTGGTTTCCTCGCTTAGCTGAATTCCATCACCACATAAAGGACGACATAGTCACTGAGTGGACTCCTGAATTGATCCAGCAAGTAGAGAAGTTTGACAATAAGATCACCCGCGCAGTAGACCACTCTTGGGAGGATTTTTTATTGGAAATACTAAGAGGGGGGGTGAATCAGTATTTCTTTCAATTAGTATTATTATTAATCTTTCAGAGAATTAGTTAATCTTCAATTATTATCAGTGTTTGTACAATGATATCAGTAAACAAAAGGAACAGAACTGCACACGGTGCTTAAGGTGGAAACCCTCTACAGGACAAAAACCACCTGAATGATTTTCTAATAATTATTTAATATTCAACTCGAATTGAAAATAAAGCTCCAACTTCCTAGAATCTAGAAAAGCATTCTTCTCCAACTCCCACTAGATGGACGCTCCAACGCCCAAGATTCTTTAGTAGTCACCTGAACGGATGCCCCAACAACTAATGAGCTACAACTCACCCTAGGACCACCATACCAACCTGAATTTTTCACAGGCTTGAACCTGTTGGTGACTTCATGCACCAGACTAGCACCACCCTAACACCCTATAGAAGAATAAAAGAAGAATGGACTCCCGTACCAGGGAAAATATTGGTCCACTTTACAATGATATAGAATGATGTAGAAGAAGACACACTAGACCATAGCCCCAACTATAACACAACCACCTAATTATGATCCTAGACCTCCCGACACTGCCTCTTCAACTCTTGGCAGATAGACACTTGTACAATTTTTACAATGACTTAGTACAATTATACCTTTATAATGACTGTATGCAGTGCTGCCCACTTGAATACTTCATGTGGTGAACTTCTTGCTGTTGTTTTGCACCTTGATTACTTCCCTTGTCATGCTACCCTATGCTGCACCTTGCTTTGCTTTGCTTCCCTTGAAATTTTGGTCCTTTGCAGCCCTTGACAACACATGATCTAGCTTTTTATTGCCTTCTAGGAGCTCGATATTGAATCTAGCATATCTCTGTTATTTCATATCCCCAATATGTGATTTTTGGTCCTGTAGTATTCCTCTAATTCTTATTTCCAATGCCATGGGTCTAACCAAATTTTGATTCTTCAAGAGAGAGTTATGCCCAATCTCTCACAATACCTTAATTATGAACTGGTTCAGTAGAGAAAACTTGTATGGTGTGCCACGTATCATTGTTTCTCCATTCAACTCCAAAATTAGTACAACGGAAGCTACAGTTCGTGCCCTATCCACCAATTTTTACAGAATTCCAATCTGATACTCAGAGAGAGAGTTATGACAATTTTCCCAAGGTCACTTCTTTGAGATGAAGTTCAGGAGCCTGCAAAAACACTGACTTCCACAGATCATATCTCTGATAAAATTCTGCATCTTGATTTGAAAATTTTACATGAGATTCCCCAGGATTTCAGCTTCCCCACATAAAAATTTCAGCTTATGAACCTTCATATAAAAATAGTTATAACTCAAATTCCACGATGACCTGTTTCAGGTAGCGAAATCCTTGCATGAGGAGGATATGAGGATCACAATTTACATAAATGCCTAGGTTGAGAGGGTCTTCAACAAGTGAACGTGGGAGGCATTTTAGGATCTTAAAAATTATTAATTATTGAATTTTCAATGACCCATGCTACAACCCCATGGTGTTTTAGCCCACTAACTGGGGTTACAAACTTCAAACATGAACATCTCTCAAACCGTGAAGAATTACATGGTGTGCCATATATTAATGGAAACATCTAAATAAGTAGAAATAATTCTAAAATATTCTTGACCCATAATATAGTAATTTGGTAGGTCAAAATTACCATGCAAGATCAAGGTAACCCCTGGTGCTGCTTGGGTTGACATCAATGACAACCATTGATCAACATTTGTGACTGAATTTTCCATTGACCAATTTGTGTCATATTCTGAAGCAGAAAGAAGGTTTTTCAAAGGCCCTAGAGGTAAGTTCATGCACTCATTGAAATTATTACTAAAAATTATATTGTGTGAACGAGGTTGTTTGTGCAAACATACTCCTTGAATGCATCAAAGAGGTTCAATTACGCGCAGTAAAATAATTTACCGTGAAGATTTTGAAAATTTTATTTATAGCCCTTTGAAGCCTAGATCTGATAGTGAACCTAAACCAGAAACTGCTAGCTCAAGTGATTCTGAAGAAGAAATCTCATCACAACAGAGACCCTTGAGTCTGTTTCCCACTCTATCCACTCCACTTATGAACTCACATCATAGGACACATACTCCACCGTGCAGTCAATCTCCATTGCCACCTTCACCTACCCATGAAGTAGATATGGTTGCATAAATGAAGTTACATAATTTTAGAGGCATTGGAAATGAGGATACTGATCACTTATGGTTTGTGATTAAGGTTGTATGGCAGGCTCAGCAAGTTAACAATATTGATATTAGAAAATCTACGCTGGCTATTGCATTCCAAGATCGCGCATTAGACTGGTACATTAGGTATGCTCAAGAAAACCCTAATGCTACCTTGGAAGAAATTAAAGCGGCCCTAAGGAGCAAGATTGGAAAATATCATCCTGACTTGAAGAATTTATTTTTCAAATTATGTTCATCATTAGGGCATGATGAGCAGCATTGTCATACCTATGATATGATGTTGGATAAATCATAAATATATAGAATGCAGGTTGAGCCTACATCACCAGAATCCCCTTCTGGGCACGGAGGATTCCAAGGAAAAGGAAGAGGCCGAGGAGCTGAATCAACTAGCCGAGGAAGAGGACAAGTGATTTGCTATAACTATGGAGATCCTGGCCATTAGGCACGCAACTGTCCAAATCCAGCACAACAGTCGAGTAGGTATTGTATAAAATTTGATCATGTGATAGAAGATTGTCTTGTATTGATTACTAAAATACAGGGAAAGAAGACGCAAACCTCGTCACAAAATTTTCAGATGGTTCACGCAGAAACTCGTGAAGAAGACCCCTGTGTGAATGTGGTTACCAGGAGTGGTGTAGCCACCAATGAAGATAAATGAAAGAAACTAGCCACTAATGTATGGATCCGTAAAACACCTGAAAACAAAGATAGTTTTAATCTTAAGCAGGAAAAAGAGACCTTTATTGAAGCACAAAAAGAATTTGCAAAAGGAAGTACATCAACATCTGGTAGAACACTGAGGGAAGCAGGAGGAGATGAGGATATTAAACCATTTCCACTGATGAAGCCTTAGCTAAAATGAGAGGGGGGGGTGAATCAGTTTAGTACATTCCTGGTCATTAATACTCTTTTCATTCAACTCATTAACTAGTTCATTTTATAAGCAGCTTAATACATAATGGATCAGCAAACTGAATGTGTGGACAATAAGTAATTAAGAAAAATAATACATCACATCAACACATAATTATCAAGCACATAGACAACAGATATAAGTGGAAATCCATAAGGGAGAAAACCATATCCTATTATTTTTGTGATGCAAAGGCAAGCTCCAACTCCCTCACACCACTAATTTTACGTAGGCTCCAGCCTATAGGAGGCTACTACCTCAAATTCTGCAAGCTACAACTTGCAAGGAAGCTCCAAATCCCATCTATTTTCTGCAGGCTACAACCCACATGAGGCTCCTACCTCAACCAACTCTAACTGGACATCTATCAAGCTACAACTTGAAACAGAAGCACCAACTCCCATGTAGTTTTTGTAGGCTACAACCCAAAGGAGGCTCTTACCTCAACCAACTCCAATTGGACATCTATCAAGCTACAACTTGAAATAGAAGCACCAACTCCCATGTATTCTCTACAGGCTATAACCTATAGGAGGCTTCTACCTCACCCAAATCCAACTGAAAATTTATCAAGCTACAACTTGAAAGAAGACTACAATCCCCTCACTCAACATGAAACTAAAATGTTGATTTACTTGGATATTAACTCTGTTATACTCCTCCACTGTTGCCTCTTCAGCCTTCATATTTGCCTCATATTAGTTCCTAATGTGCACAACATTTTTATCAGCTCTCTCTAATTCTTCCACTCTCCAACCTTCTGCAGCTCTCTCACATCCCTTCTGCAAATTTTCTAACCTTCTTCAGCTCTCTTCAATTCTGCTACTCTCACTCTCTCTTTCTTCTTTATGCACACGAATATTAAAAATTTTATACAGATAACTACATGACTGTTTGCATTCTACAGGGAATACGAAGTGAACAAATCTGATCCTATGCCTTCCACCCATTCGATTCCTTACACTTCAGTTCAGGTTATTACATCAAAAAAAATCATTACAACACTCATGGAGTTTTTCCTATGCCAATGGAGACTTGCCTTTGCATCACAAACAATATAAAATAATCAATGAATTTACATCTACAATTACAACAATATTCAATCAGCCCTTTCAGCTCTTTGTACATTGTGCATTTGTCTTTTATGTTTCAGATGCTATATTATAATTGTTCTGCATAACTGCCTTTTTCCTGATTCGACCCAGCTGGCACGTTCACAACAATGCCACCATATGGTCCTTTTCTCGACTATGCCTATCTGCCTTCCTTCTCTTGCCCATAGTGTTTAGCCTTCTTCTCCTTTTCTTTGTTTCGGGTCATCTACCCGAGTCTCCTTCTACCCGTGTTCAACCTTTTTTTATTAATCAACCGCAATACATCGTTACTCTATAGTCGGGTCACTGTTCTGCACGTATTTTTTCTTACCCGAGTCTTTTCTTCCCGCGTTCAGCCTTTTCCTTTGTTACCCAAGCTGACCTCCACTTCCATAGTTTTCTTCATAAAAATAGCGCAAACAAATTAAACCTAGACTTTAAATAAATTCATATTTACCTCTGAACGATATCGCGTCCGCTTTCTATCACATTTCAACATTCCAATTGTTCTACGTTATATGCCTCCTTCACTCTTCGATGTGATTTAACAAAGGGAAAACCCATACTCCTAGACTTGAAATCCGTTGCAATTTAACTCTGAAGCTACATCACATCCACCCCTTATTGCATGTTGCAAGATTTAGCTCATAGTAATAACAATTTTCCTCTTATCATTTGTGATATGCGATCCCATCGCATTACAAACCGTACTTCTTATTGCAGTGCAACTTTAAAAAATTAACTTGGGATAACTTAACATATAAATATAAGAATCACCGATAGTGATGTGCGGTATGTGAATGGGTCCCACGTCGGACATTAAATCCTCTAGACTTTATCTTTGAAGCATATCACATCTAGTACTCTTATCACATTTCGCACTTCGACATTTTAACATGATTCTTGAGTGCTTATCCTCCTGAGCTTGCGATGTGAGATATGCGAGCTAGGTCCATGTCATCATGCCACTTCACTACCACATCATTGCCACATCACTGCCACGTCATCTCCCGCACTTTGCATTTCACAATTTCTGTGTCTTTGTTGTTTTGCAATACTCCTTCTGCTGCGATTTGCGATATGCAATCACATCGCATTGCAAACCCCACGTCTTATCGCATTGCAAACCCCACTTCTTATCACATCGCAACCTCGCAAGTTTACATCTCTACCATTAACTGTTATACAATATCGCATATGCTATGCGATATATGTAAGGACCTCCGCCCAACACGTGTCCGCTTCGGCACTTTCAAAATTTAATCTGTGTTAACTTAACATATAATCTTTTGCGATTGCGATTTGTGGTGAAGCCTCCGAACACTGTTCTACACGGATATTTGCATGACTCGACCCTGACCTGTGCATTATTCTGAACGTATTCAATATCCCAACTCTTTTCAATACGTTCACGACTTTACCCGAGCTTGTTTCCTTTGCTGTGTTTGCTTCCTTTGTTCTTTTGCTATGTTTTCTCCTTTGCTGCCTTTGCTCCTTGATAAATATTATAATGATTCTCCTTGCCTTTTTAATGCTCCTCTTTACTCCTTTGCCTTAATGATAATTCTATTATTGATCCATGCCTCTTTGCTTCTCTTCTGCCTTTCTCCTTTGCCTCTCCTCTGCCTTTCTCCTTTGTCTCTAATGCTACTTCTCTGCCTTTCTTTTATGCTTCTCCACTTAAATTTTTCCTTCTTTTCCTTATTGTTCCTTTATACTCCAGTTGATCCTGATCTGCTCCTTTGTTCTCAATGATAATTCTGGTGCTACTCCTTTCTGCTCCTTTTCCATCAATGATAATATTTCCAACAGTATCCCCATTTGGAATTGATGGAAACACTTCCTCCAACACTTCCTCCCCCTTTCATTTTGAGAAGTTCCTTTCTTCCTCTGCTTTCTTTTCAGAAGTACCTTTCTTCTTCTGCTCACTTTTCCTCCCCCTTTGACATTAATGGAAAAGAGTTACACATTTTCCAATGTAGTTTCCATCATTGACTTATTAGAGTTCTGCATAAGCATTCTTCATTTTGTCCACATACCTGGCTGGGACTCCTGCTCCATTTGGTGTATAAGCATTGTTGGGAGAACACTTTGGGAATCATTGAAATTGTATGTATATACAGAGTAAGATGATACCATCCCAAAGCACAAACTCCTTGCACTTGTATAGTGTTGAAAGTGATGATAAGGACACTCCATAGAACAAACTGTACCAAACTTATATAATCATAAATGCACCATTGGAATAATAATAAAATACCGAGACTGCTCCATACGATATATAAGTTTTGCTCCAAATATACTTCAGTCTATATTATGATCTTCATCTGAGATACATATTTGTTGAGGAAGATTGTAGATGGAGTATGTATTCTTCTGCAATACACATCTATTCAAATATGACAATGCCAATATATATTTTGTAGCCACAGTTCACCTTTACTACTAGATTACACAGTTATTTCATTGCAAATTCAAGGATGTCTTTGCACAGAACTTGGTTCATAGGCCAACGCTCATACTTTCATATAAAGGATTCTCAAATTCACCCACATATCACTATTACATAACTTTTAGGTGTAACTCATGATTAATGAAGACTAATGGTTAGAGCTTGATATATCTAATCTCTGCAGTATACACTTATGTCAAAAGTGTCCATGCATCCAAGGCCACGAGATAATATGATACCCATTGATAATCCATGGGGTAATTTTCACTTTGGCTCGCACAGACAACCATATGTACGATACCCTTCATACTCTCAGTTATCTGCATTGAGCTCTCCATTGTTCTCAACAACAATTAACAATATACAGAATCCGATTCTAGCATCATTAACCTTTTGTACTCCAAAAAAAAACATGCCCAACTTCAACACAAGCTCAACACATCAGTAATGTTTGCTCCAATACCAACACTGCTCCAATAATAATTCTTGGGTGCTTCCTAGAGCTGCTCCTCTTTGAGTTCAGTATAAGCATCCTTCATTTAGTTCTTTTTTTATTAAATGAATATACACAACAAACTGATGCTATCACAACTCATGATAATGTTGGAAGGCATGTCACCATAGAATTTTCTGTTCTTTTGTCCCTTGTTGCTTGATGATAGTGATATGTGCTATACTTTTGGTGAAGATGTAATCACTACAGGTCAAAAGCCCTTAAATTACTCAAAATAGAATTTCAATCTCTAAAGTTTGAACATGCCAAAAATTGATTTATTTCCAACCCATTTTTTACAGTTGAACATCATGCATCATTGAGTGCAACCATCGTGCTTCCTATGGGATGGGACCTAGGTATGAACACCTTGAAAAACTTAAAGGAAACCTGTGTACTAAGGCTTGTTTGGACCAACATATAGCACAGAAAATTTCATCTCAATTTTGCAATGGTAGAACGAAAATTGAATTGTTCCCACAACTCACATTTGTCTTGGCATTCCTAGCTAACAAATAAAACATCCTCACATGCTAGCTAAATAATAGTGAGAAAATGAGTTGCACTCAAAAATGCATTGAGCATAGAAGTAACATAGAAATTAGCTAAGAGTTTTCATATGAATCCAGGGCACTTTGAGGCATCCAAGAGCATTGTCCTTAACATTGTACTAGCATTCATCCATTTGCGTAACTATAACATTAGGCTATATCGTATATCCAATGCATACAAAGACTAGGGCCAATGAGTTTCTCATGATCCATGAAGCTACCAATGATCAGGTTTTAGGAATTAACATTTAGTTCATAACAACCTAACTCTCCATGATGATGATCCAAGTTATCTTTAATGAAAAGTCAATGAAGAAGCAAAAATTTCAGAGAAATTTTTTGTCTACTAAAGGAAGAATAGCATGGACCAAGCTTTATAATCCAAAAAAAAATATTACTAGATGGAGATGGCATAAGCACTAATAGGAAATTTTGGAAAAGGTCAAAAGAAGGTTTGAAAGTGTTTTAAAGCATGTCTCAGATAAATAATTTCAAAGGGTCGAAGGTCTCAAAAGTCAATAACAAAAGTCAAGCTAAATCTTGAATTCACAAATTTGAAATACAATCACAATAAATTACTTCAAAGGGCAAAAGGAAAATGTTCATCTAGGTCAAAAATACTCAGTAATGATCTCAAGAAGAAGTCAAGAAGAAATTTGATATATGAAGTTCATGCAAAGTTTGGTAGAATGTTGAAGTATCAAAGACATTGTCTATTACACATATTGATGATAATGTTGGAAGGTCAAGTTCTTCCTCAAAATTGAAGTTTTGTAATCTAAAGTGGTATTGTTCAAGCACAAGTCTCCTTCTTCCTAAATAACATCCAAAAGACGAGTTTTAGAGGGAAAATATAATTTGGATTTTTCTTAAACTTCGCTAGAAACTGTAGAATGATAATACCATAGAGATATAGTAGCATCACTAAAACTTGGATGTCATAGAGGTAAGAATGCCTTAGACCTTGCATTGATCACTTAAGGTGCATTATACACAAGGCTATTGGAGTCCCAAATTTTCACTTATCGGAGCATCAAATTCACATTGATTTCATAGAGAGTGAGAGCCTTAGGTTTGCAATTTTTTCATAGGGAATTTAGAGCTATAGGTAGCTCGTATAACATAGATAGATATGAGAGTTGTCTCACATGAATATAACAGAGAGGTTCACATATATAAGTCCCACATATGAGCTTGCATACCTGTGTCACAACTTTTTTCTCAAGTGTTACTACAAGTTCAACCTTTAGATATAGACCATAAAGATACTTTGAATTCCAAGAGACTTCTTTGATTTTCTCCTTTACTTGGTTTGAATGCTCAAAATATACTCTTATCAAATCGTCCTTCTCTTCAAATCTCTTGGAGAGATGTGCTTCAGCGCCAAACTATGAGATTCCAATGTCTCAGTTTTTTCATTTCCTATATGTGTTATGGACTTTGTTTCATGGCCATATTTACACCTATTCTATCTATGGCCATCGTTAAATCGATTCTATCATACAACCATCATATACTATCAATGTAAATAAAAAAAACAACAAAGTAATTCTAATATAATACTTTTTGTAAACTAAAGTGGATTGTACTATTTGAAAAAAAATTACAATTTAAATGCATAGACAATATTTTGAATAAATTTAATATAATACTTTTACTATGTGACGCTTACATATTTCATCGACCTACTATGTTGTTACCAGGAAAAATTGTTATTAACTGAAATTTTCATGTTCAAAGCTCCCACCATTAAATTTTCTTCTTTGACAATACAAAGAAAATAATGGATGGGGAGATCAAATCAGGTTTTGTATTCCGCAATCTCGCGGTGCAAAAGAACTCTCTGGAAACCAAAATTGCAGTTAATAGGTCTCAAATCTTCACGGATTCTTCTCTACCGCTCCAACACTCTCAAATGGTGCCTTTTAAGGTCAGAAGATCATTCAAACCTATTTGTATGACATTAGTTGATGACAAGCCTTGGATGAGCCAAAAAACTTCTTTTCCTTCTGGAGTTTTGGCATATGAGCTTGTGCAAGGAGCAGTGGTTAGTTAGAGTTTGGTCAAGGAAAAATCAATGCCTGAACCACCAACAATCGTTCTTCTTCATGGAACCCTTGGTGGAAGGAATAATTGGGGATCCTTTGCAAGGAGGCTTGCACAATAATTTCAAATGTGGTAGTTTCTTGTAGTGGATTTACAATGCCATGGTGACTCAACATCTGTCCCAAAGCGTGCCCCTCATACTGTAGCATCAACTGCACGTGATGTTTTGCATCTTTTGGGACAACTTAGACTCACTCCTTGTGTGCTAGTTGGTCATAGTTTTGGAGGGAAAGTTGCTTTGAGTATGGCAGACCAAGCTGCGAAACCTCTTGCCTGACCTTTCAGGGTCTAGGTTCTAGACGCAACATCTAGGAAGGTCATCCTTTTGAATTTATTTCTCTACTACGTTAAATGCCAAAGCAGGTTCCATCAAAGTGATATGTTATATATTTCCTTGTTCAGAATGGCTTCTCCATGGAGATTACTCAGTGGGTCACGACCAATCTTAGACTAGTGGACTGTTATAGCACAGGGACAAGAAAATTTTCATGGATTTTTAACTTAGAAGGAATTTCAAAAATGTATACCTCTTATGAGGACACAAACTTGTGGGAAATGGTAGAGAATGTTCCGCAGGGTGTACATGTAAACTTCTTGAGAGCAGTAAGAAGTCTCCATAGGTGGGCTTGGGAAGATATTCAGAGATTACATGTAGCGGAAGAACTCACTGTAGGTGAAGGGGATGGGGTTCAGATGCATGTACTTGAGGATGCAGGCCACTGGGTACATACAGATAATCCTGATGGGCTTCTTAGAATTTTGGCATCATCATTTGAGGGATTTAATAGGTAGTACTATGAAATATCACTTCCATTTATCGGTATGATTTCAAGAGTTTGACCTTCAAAGAGCTTTAACACATGATTTTATTCCAAGTGATGAGATTAATCTTGGATGTTAGTCACACAAATGAATGGATGGGAGTGAGGAAGGAGGTGTGAAAGTGGCGTGTGGTCGCTATTGAAGGTGACCCCAAGAAATGGGTGCTCCTCAGTGCTCAAAATTTTGTCCCTGAAAATGGCAGTGGCATTACAGATGATGATGAGCATTTTATCCCTTGCCATCCATGGCTGAATTCATGTATAAAGGTACTTTAATTTTATTTTAGACAAAATAAAATAAAATATTTTCTTCAAATCTGTATTTTGCAGCTTAATTTTATTACTTTGTTTGCTATATTTATATTGGATTTTTAGTTGGCTTAGGGTTTGGTCGCTCGTGTAATTGGAGGAATGAAAATAATAGTTTATCAAGTTGGTGTTCTTTTTTCTCCTGTGATTTTATTTTATTACTCGTTTAAAGATTATGTATTCAACTTAGGTTTACAATTTGAGGTTGTAGGTCATGAAAAAATTATTAGAATCCCTAAAAATTCAAAATGCACTTCTTGCCTTACTGTTTAGGCTTTCAGTACATCATTTCTTTGTAAATGAACATAATCTTTATGTATTTTTACTTCAAACATATATCTTTAACAGTGCAAAATTGTTAACCTGAACGTCGAAGACTATATTAAAAAAAAACATGTTTTTTGAAGACAAAAATTGCAAGGAGCATGCACATGGTTGTCATTTTTCAACTATGGTTGGACTTGATCATGCAGTAATGGTTGTTTTTTGACCAATCATTAAATTCATAAAGGATTATTTTGAAACAATGTCGTAATATTTGCAGAATATATTTATGATTTCACTACTTTTGTCAAGTTCACATGTATTAATGGGTATTCTTGGACATTATCTAATGAATTTAATTAGCTATGAATGTTTAGGTCAAATATTTAATTACTTTTTTCCACTACTCATCATGCACAAAGTTTCAATCATCTTTGGAAAAAGCTAAGGATAATGTCTCTTCACATTGAGTAATGGAAGTTCCCTAGATGACATCACATTCAATTGATATACATAACTACAAGCCCCATTCTTCAAAATAACGAACAAAGTAGTAAGCCAAATGAGAGTTTTGTAATGAAAAGGGTATTAAGTATGATTTTATCTTGATACAGAACAATTCGACCTCTCCACATCTTCCTCCCCAAACTCCAAACAAGGACCCTGAAAAAGTAAATACTTTCCAAAAACCTAGCAAAACACAAGCACCATTCAGATCATATTTCATGGGAGGAGAAGTGAATTATAAGAATTGCACAAAGGGTGATGCTCTGTCGAATTTCTTGCATTTTGGAAGTTCTAGTCATGAGAGATTGAGATGTAAAGGAGAAGTTGGAGATTCGACATTCATTTTCCAAACAACTGGAGGGAAATTTTTAGGCATATCATCTAAATCTTTAAAAAAGAAAGGGTTATTCTCAGTGAAGATATTTGTTCGAAATCACCCAAAAAATGCCTCGGTTGGGTCCCTACAAATTAGTAAATTTGTAGGAATGTTCCAAGGTGATTTTGGAATTTTTGTGGTTGTATCATCCTCCTTCAATATATCAGGGGTTATTTTTCATGAAAATCCTATGCCAATGCTGGAGCCACATGGTATGTCATGCCTCATATGATGAATGTGACAACAATAATTTTTGCAGGAAATCCTGTGAATTTTTCAACTTCATATTCAATCAAGAGAGCACAGTCAATTGCTTGCAAAGATACTAATTCAGGAGTGCACGAATCATATAGTAGGCATGAACCCAAAGAAATTGGTAAAGCCATCAAAGTGTGTGATGATGTTGCAGAAAACAACCTGGAAATATCACCCTCGTCTATAGTTCCTCCTTTGGAAGCAATAGAATCACTTGGCAGGTTTGGGCCTCAAACAATTGATAATACCACATCTGTGCTTAATGCTGCTACAAGAAATCTTGTAAAGTTGGAAACCTCCTCCACACAGAAAGTGAATTATAGTTCCAGTGAATATTGTACTTTAGAGGTATTGGAACCACATGGTGGATACATACCTTAAAACATTAGTAAGACAACATCAATGTTTCAAACTACTGCAAGAAACCATGTATCATTGACATCTCTCTTGATCAAGAGAGCACATGCTATTTTGGAAGGAGATTATTATTTGGAAGACTTGGAATTGAATGGAGGGCATAAGTCTCAAATTTTCAGTGAGACTACTACAATGCTTCAAGTTGATGCTCAAAATACTCTACCAATGTTGTCTTCATCCATTAAGAAAGGTCCAACTCTGTTTGGCAAGGATTACACACATGAAGTACTTCAAAACATGATAATATCAAGCCACAAATAGCAATCAAGATTGTACTACCCTTCAAAACTGCTGCAAACAAATCCCATGTTAGTGTCCGCCCTCTCTCCCAAGAAAGAATAAACTCCATTGTGTGAATATCCTTAAAAAATAATGGGTAATTGCAAACCCAAGATTCAAGTCAATGATATAACTTCAACAACACTATAAACTACTCTAGGAAATTTCTTGATATCATCTTTGATTTCTACCAGTAAAGCAAAGGCTTTTCTCAAGGAAGATCTAGAGAAAGTGCACAATTATAGCTCTCTTCATGAATTTCCTACCAACAAGAAGAATTTCATAGTTATTAAGGAAAACACTCAAACTTCTCTTATGTTTCTGATGTAGGAGCATCACCCCACATCCACATCCTACCTACTCTAACTTATTGGTTGCACAACTTAAGACTCCTAACCACGTCTAGCCATGGAATATGAACATAATATTATATGATGATCAGATTGGAATGGCCTACTTATTCTTATTATATGGTAATTCAATTTCTACTTTTTTTTCATAGATAATGTGCAACCACCCAATGTAATTCACACCACAAGTATTTTCTTTCTAGAACCAATTCAAGATTTGGTGGTGCTTCAACAATGCTCAAAAGTGGCATGGTATCCTACATTTTGTATATGTATAAGATAATTTATTCCAGTTTATAAATGGAAATTAGTATCTGCAGAAACATTGCAGAAAAGTAACAAGGATCTCTAGCCATTCAAGCATTTGCTTTCCATCATTCCAATCATTTGAGGCCATTCTGGTATCGTGGGACGATTTTTCATTGACTTTATTAAATTCATGAGAACGTTTGTGTTTTTTGTGTTTTATGTTTGAAACTGTAGGTTTCAAAGGAGCTCTGAACTGTACATCTAAAGATGTCTGTAAGAAAACAAAGAAGGTTGAACGTGATATAAAAAAACTAACCATAAATGAACATTTGTGAGGACCGAAGCCTTGCATGAAATAATTGTATTTTGTTTATTTGGTTTTGAATTCATGGGGAACCCTTTGGAGAATATAGTGTACAGTCTAAAAAGGAAGATAAAAGAGTTGAGAATGAAGATACTTTACAGGAAGATGGACAAGACTGATAGCATGCGAATGGAAGCTCGAAGCAGACTCACACAGAAATTGATCACCGAAATCCTAAAGGTGGCTTATCAGCCCAAGTAGAAGGCGAGTGCTAAGAGTCTCAAGTAGTACATGGTTAACTGTTTGTATAGATGAAACTGATCGAAAGGGACATGGGTGTAATTTTTATAACATTATTTACATTTTTTTATCTTTTGGTCGGGTATAAATATTTAGTTGTCAGTTTAAATGTGATACTCGGTTAAGGTTTTTGTGTATTAGTTCTGGTGTTGTAGTTGATAATAAGAATATCTTTGTTTGAGAGACCTGAAATATGCAATAGATCATTTCATGTTGTTTCACTTCTCAATTTTTCTTACTGCTTCCTTCTTTCCATGATAGGTATTGGTGGTGTTGACAAGGTCATTTTGGCTGGTTTTATCAAGCCTTTATATTGTTAAGCAATTCATGACACTATGCTCAGTTCCATCTTAAGGGCTCCAATGTCATTCTTCTAGACCAATCCAATTGGACAAGTTATCAACATATTTGCAAAATATTTGGTTGATATAGATAAGGATGTTGCTGGTTCTACTAGTATGTTTATGAGCTTATTTTTTCAACTTCTTTCAACGTTTATTTTGATAGCAACTGTGAGCATAATATCTCTGTGGGAAATAATGCCACTTCTTATTGTGTTTTATGCAGTATATTTGTACTACCAGGTATGTGATAGTTTAACAAACCAATCTTACGCATTTTGACAGAAGCTTTCTTTTCTTTTACTTGTAATTTGTATTATTTTTAATGTTATATTGGTATGAAATTTTCATAGATATATTAGTGGAATTGGTGAGACATCATCTGTTAATCATTGCATGAGTGAGATAGTGATTTTGACTACATCTTAACAATCGAAATTATCTCACGGATTTTCTTTTGCTAAAAGTTGCCACTAGCAAAAGATTTATAGATATTTCTATAAAATATATTGCTGATATATACAAGTACCAATATCCAAGAAATGAAGAATTAAATTCATCTGTTCTTCCGTGTATGATTTTTTCTGTATATTTTCTTTAGCTAAGAGAACTTCATGCATTCATGTTAATATATGTTTGTTATTTTCATATTGATTACGAGCAACAAGCAAATGGTCCAAAGATGCAAAATCATTCCATGCAGAGTTATAAATAAATAAAGAGTTTTCATCTTAAGTTCAGTAGTAGTATGTACATGATCAGAATACCAGTATCTAAAATAGTTAACAAGTTAAAACATCCAGTGTACAATTGTATAGTTGAATCTTAGAGTCACAATATATACTTTCTCAAAGTATGACCCGAGAAGGATAGATGCATGTGTAATACATTTCAATTCCAAACCACCAATAAATCCCCATTTTCCATCACAAATTGATCATCCTTAACCCTACAACCACAACATTATATCTATAAATAAAACAAACAAGTTAGTTTGCAATACAGTCTTCTTGATTATAACGAAAATTGATAACTCATTCTTATATTGGCAACCTCAAGTGAGAGAATAAACATTGGCCAACACCAAAACCTTCTTGGTGGCATAATGTGCTCCTGGTTAACACCATTTGATGTGTGGCTTTGTTGTCCATGTGGCATGAATCGACGCATGGTCCTGGCTCATTAAACTATGGCTACACCTTCACATACTCATCATCACTGGATTTTACTTGTTAAAATCAAATGTAAAAGAAGGGATTGTATCCCCAAGAGAAAGGGTTGAGGAGCATGATCAAAAGTGACTTTACATTGTACAATGTTGTTTCTGCAAAACAAATTGCAACCCAAAAAACTGAAAACCAAAGTAATTTGCAACTATCCATGAAATCCAAGTGTCCCTCGGGGGGGCTTTCCATTCTAGGAGAGCGTAACTACAAATACAGACTGAAATTCAACCTAAAACAATGACCACAAAACTCTGGTATATTGACATTTCCCAAAAACATATTGCATTGTCTTCTCTTTACCACACATCACACAAGCTGAATTAATAGTACAAACTTTATGGAATCTACTCTTGGAAGCTAATTTGTGATGAAGAAATAACCAACCCCAAATTGTATGTTTAAAAGATACATGACCCTTTCAAATGAACTAACATCACTGCAACTGTCTCTCCATTAGATCTCCAAGACCCTACCTTTTTATTAAGTGGAGGTTGATGTTAGAGGAGTGCTGCACCAACTGATAAATGCCCTTAATCTCATAGATATAAATAGGCTCTGACTTCACCATCTCCAATTTCCCCACATAGCACCTTGCTCCTGCATCTGCATTTAATATAAATAATGATTTGGAATCATACATCAAAAACTTGTTAGAACAACCTTGTAAAAAATAGAAAGCTTAGATTTTACATGTGTCATTATTGAGTGTTTTGTTAGATTGCACATGTTGCTCAGTCATTCTTCTTCATACACTTGTTTACATTTGGAATGGTGGTGCACTAGAGAATCCACTAGGAAGGTACAACAATTAAGTAGGCAACCAATGTGTGAGGCACATGCATGTGCTATATTTAGATGAGTAGGGTGTTGTTGTAAGTTTAGAGTCTTAGACAGAGTGCATGCTTTAGGTGAGCTTGCAGATTTATTCTTGGTATTGTTTCTAAGGTTAGAAGGTGCATTCTTATTTAAAATTTGTCTTCTCCAGTGGGTATGCTATTCTAGGTAGTGTATTCCATGCATGAGGGTACTCTCTCCTAGGGACAATAGGGTCAGGGCACTTTCCTTAAGATAGATGCTTTGTTGGTTTTGTCACATTCATTGTAACCCTAGATCTCTAGTTCTATAAAGGGAGATAGGGTGCTTCATTACAGACATGTTTTAGGAGTGAAAAAGTTTGTTGTGGAAGTATTTTCCAATTAACATATATGTGATTGTGTTGCAAATTCCTCTCATTGTCCTAGTTTCCAGAACTATGTTTTACACACAATCAAAATTTACATCTGCTGTTTCAAATTTATATAGCATGATGTTCTAATTTTTAGAGTTACGTATTAATATATATGGTGCTCAGAATTCCTCTATTTAGATAGTATTCTAAGCAGTATCAGTTTAATTGCTTTAGGTTTTTAAGTGCAGCTATACCCACCATGCCGTGAAACTGAAAATTTAACATTGTATCGAAATTGTACATCTGAAATAGTTGTAGGGAGAAGGTTGTGGCATGTGAGATGGAGATGTTGGAGGATTTCACTAGGCTCACCTTATGCTCCTTCCTAAAATGTATGCCCTAAAAAAATGGTCATCCTCTCTAAGATAATTTTATATGGGTTAATTTATGCTTGTAATATATTTATGTGACCACCATTACTGCTACAGAATTCCTTGGTATTCATTTTGAGGCATTATCCCTCAACCTTGTTTGACTATTCTTTGGGCCCTAATGCCACATTATTTGTGTGCATGTATCATAGTTTATATATATATGTGTGTGTGTGTGTGTGTGTGTGTGTGTTTATTATGTTGGAAATACTGAGAGGGGGGTGAATCGGTATTTCTTTTCAATTGTTAATTATTTCCAGTTAGATTATTCACAATTAAAGACATAGAGATGTATAATGATAATATTAAGGATTAATGGGAATTTCAATTCCCTTTCTAATAATAGTATACAATAGATAAGTGAGGGCACCAACCCTTTTAATTAAACACGCACCAACTTGGACTTTGATGAGGCTCCGACCTCTAGGGCTTTGACCCTATCTTCTCAAGGCACCAACCTTGTGTTTAGGAGCTCCTACTCCAAGGACACTAATCCTTCTTTGCTTGGTTTAATAGAGAATGTGAATAGTGCTTACTTGAATGTTCTTGACATATTTATCACTGTATTATTTCTTCCAAAATTCTTCACTGACTTCACTGTCCACTTGTCTTCATTGCTGGCCTTCAATTAATCCATCAGTATTGTTGTCTTCACTGCCCAAGAGGAAAAATATCCCTTCTCGAATCCTCAAGGAGTTTCACTATAGGTATACCACAAAATGCAATTGATTACTCAGACCGAACACTGTAATGAATAGACTGTATACAAAGGCTGTGTGTTGAACTAGTTCATCATGCTAAAGTATTGTCACTGTCCAAATATCACAGTTCACCAATAATCCACCACAAAAATTTGCAATATGAATGAGCCACACTCCGAATAGGAACAACACTTTATAGTTCAACAAAAAGACACAGTTTGAGATAACATAGCTCAATCCAAAGTTGCAGTCTAATGCCTGAAGGTAATCCGAGGTAGGTGTCATAGAATCGAGGTAGGGAAGCTCACAGATCCTACCTTGTCACAGTGATAATCCGAGATACAGGGGCTGATGATGATAACACTTGTCCAAATCTGAACCCTTAACACAGTCAAAAATCCGAGGTGAATGCTGTTACTAATTTTGACCCCTTTAATATATGATCTGATCTTCAAGAGACTGTAATCCGAGCTACATATCCCTTGATCTGAGGCACTGTTATGAGTCTTCTACACAAGGGTCCGAGGTATCAGAGGCAGTTAAGATTTAACCCCTAAAACATTACCTCTTCGGCCTCCTTAGTTCCTGAGTTGTGAACTTGTTGTGTTATACTTCTGAAATTGATCTTCACCGAGTTTTCTTGTCAAAACATAGGAGCAGTGGTTTATATTTATAGTTGTTTGTCCTTGATGAAAAGACGTGACTGTTGGAGAATGAGAGCCGACATATATATGTTGGCTTAGGTCGGCTTGCAGTAAAAATATATATTTCATCATTAAAAAATTGTTTTCTCTTGGTCTGGAAGGAGTTAGGAGACAAGTAATACCTCGTTGGAAAGAGGAAAAAGTCATCTTTCAGATGGTCTAGGACCCATTTTGATAGGCTGCCTCCAAGGTGACAAATTTTTTTTTTTTTTTTTTTAATTGTCCTTGAATTTTTATGTGCAGAAAGTGATTGGGACAGTAAGAGGTCATTAGGTCATCTTCATAGTTATGGCTCCAACAATGCCTTTATATTATTTCCACGCCATCATATACTAATGTAGTGATATGTCATAGTGCAGCCTTCATCTTAGTCAAATTCATATTGACATCAATGACAATCTAATTTAACAATCTACCCCTTTGTCATTGATGGAAATATTCTTGCCCTTCTAACATTCTCTCCCCCTTTGTCATCAATGGAAAATGGGGTGCCCAAGTACTCCCCCTGTCAAGCTGCTCCCCCTAACATACTTTAATCCTGACATGCTGCGTGATTTAATGTGATGCAAGAGCAACAACTCCCATATTTTGGCGAAGATACTCAAATGCTTCTCGTGGAAGGGGTTTTGTAAAGATATCAGAAATTTTCTCTTTTGTATTGATGTATTCCAACCTGATATTGTGTTCAACAACTTGTTCACAGATAAAGTGGTATTTTATTGGAATATGTTTGGTCCTTGAGTGCATCACCGCATTCTTTGAAAGACTGATGGCACTAGTATTGTCACAAAAAATAGTAACTGGTTGCTTAGTTTCTATGTTGACATCCTTCAAGGCTTCCTTCATCCATAAATTTGTGTACAACAATCAGCAGTAGCTATATATTCGGCTTCATCTGTACAAAGGGATATAGATGATTGTTTTTTGCTGAGCCAAGATACAAGACAATCTCCCATAAAGAATGCATTTCCACTGGTACTTTTTCGATCATCCACGCTTCCGGCCCAATCAACATCAGAGTACATTTTCACAATAAGATTTGAACTCTTAGGATACCAAAGACCGAAATCAATCATTCCTTTCAAATATCTAAGAATTCTCTTCACAGCTGCTAGATGGGATTGTTTAGGACTTGACTAAAATCTTGCTACCATTCCTACTGCTTGCATAATATCTGGTCTTGTAGCAGTTAAGTATAGGAGAGCCCCAATTATTGATTTGTAAAGAGTTGCATCTATGAGAGGGGTATCATCATCTTTGCTTAATTTACAATCTGTGGTCATCGGTGTGCTCATAGGTGCACAATCTTCCATCCCATATCTTATGAGCATGTCTTTAAGATATTTTGCTTGAGATATAAACATGTCTGCAGAGTTTTGAGATATTTGTAGCCCAAGAAAATAAGACAACTCACCAATAATTGACATCTTGATTTTTTTGGACATATTTAGAGCAAATTCATGGCTCATTTCTTTATTATTGCGAGCAAATATTAGATCATCAACGTAAACAAGAGTGATCAGAAGTTTTTCCTTGTCCATCTTCATGTAGAGATTGCTACCTGCCACTCCCTTTTTGAAACCCTCTTGTTGCAAATAGTGATCCAACTTTGCATACCATGCTCTAGGGGCTTGTTTTAATCCATACAAGGCCTTTTTTAGTTTGCATACAAATTCTTTTCCTTCAGCAAGATCAAATCCTTCTGGTTGCTCCATGTAAACTTCTTCCTTGAGATCTCCATTCAGGAATGCTGATTTTACATCCATTTGATAAACCTTGAATCCTTTTGAGCAAGTAAATGCTAAAAACATTCTTATGGCTTCCATTCGAGCTACTGGTGCAAAGGTTTCTTCAAAGTCAATTCCTTCGATTTGCAAGTATCCATTGCAGACAAGTCTAGCTTTATTTCTGATGATTTGTCCATCTTTGTTCATCTTGTTTTTGAATACCCATTTTGTTCCAATTATATTTTTATCTTTTGGGCGAGGTACCAGTTCCCAAGTCTCATTTTTTTCGATTTGAGACATTTCTTCTTCCATGGCCTTTATTCAATAAGGATCTTTGCTTGCTTGAGAAATTTTTTTAGGTTCTATTAAAGATAATAGAGTCACATCATCTTTTCTTGGGGTGCTTATCATCCTTCTTCGAGTTTGGATTCCTTCATCTATATTTCCGATGACCTGTTCTTCCAGATGATATCTTTGAACAAACTTGATCTTGGAGGGAGTTTGTGAAGGTTCACTTTGAGGTTCTTCATTCTCCTCTTCTTTTTCAGGTTCTTCTTCTTCACTTTGTTCAAAGAAAGGCTCAACTTCATGATCTTCAATTCTTTTTTCTAGAAGGCCTTCATCAATATTCACATAGATGCTTTCCACTATTCTTCGTAGATGATTGTTGTAAAATTTGTAAGCTTTGCTCCTAGTGGAGTATCCAAGAAATATTCCTTCGTCAACTCTAGAATCAAATTTACCTGGTGAGTCATCATTTATTTTTATGAAACATTTGCTTCCAAAAACCCTGAAATATTTTACTGAAGCAAGTCTTCCTTTCCATAATTCATAATGAGTCTTTTCATTATTTGGTCTTAGTTGAGTTCGATTTAAGGTATAAACTGCGGTGCCAACTACTTCTCTCCAAAATTTTGGTTGCAAATCAACTGCTATTAGCATTGTCCATGCCATTTCTTGAATGGTTCGGTTCCTTCTTTCAACTACTCCATTTTGTTGGGGTGTCCTAGCAGTAGAGAGTTCTCTTTCGATTCCATGCTCTTTACAGAATTCATCAAATTCTTTTGAGGTGAATTCTCCTCCTCTATCCGTTCTAAGACATTTAATCTTAGAATCTTTATCATTCTCAATGAGAGCCTTAAGATTCTTAAAACATTCAAATGCTTTGGATTTATATTTTATGAAATATATCCACATCATTCTAGTATAGTCATCAACAAATAGAGCAAAGTACCTTTCACCTTGAAGAGCTGGAGTTCTAGTTGGCCCACACAAATCTGCATGAATGATTTCCAAAGGTTTTGTTATTGAGAACTCCTTAGTTTTGTGGCTAGTTCTGGTTTGCTTTCCATATTGGCATGGACCACATACAGCTTGATTTGGTTTGCACATTTTTGGAATATCCCTTACTGCATTAATTTTGTTGATGTTGACTAGGTTATCAAAACTTGTATGCCCCAATCGCTTGTGCCATAACCAAATTTCATCTGTTTGACTTAAGTAACATTTATCTTCTTGGATTCTACTGAGAATATAAACATTATCTAGTGTTCTTACTCATTTTGCCACAAGTTCTCCCGAGGATGAGTCTCTTATTTCACAATTTTTTGTACTAAAGAAAACATTGTGTCCTTGGTCACAAATATGGCTAACACTTAAGAGATTGTGTTTGAGCCCTTCTACTAGCAAGGTATTTTGAGCCTTTCCTAATCCATTGAAAATGGTAGCAGTTCCTTTTCCAGTGATTTTAGCGGATCCACTTCCAAAGGATACATTTCCATTTTTCTTGTTCAATGAGATAAACTTCTTTTGATCACCTATCATATGTCTTGAGCATCCACTATCCACGAACCAATGATTTTCTTCACTATGAGCACATAGAGCTAGGCCACATTTATCAGTTTTGAGATTTACGTTTTTAGATTTCTCCCTTTTGAGAGGGAAATTTTGTTCATTATGATCATAATTATCACATCATGAGCACGACGAATCAAACTTAGCCAAAGGATCAAAGGAATTATAAGTTTTGATTTTTCCTTGCTCTTTAGGACCACGTAGTTGGTTTTTTTGATCATTCAATCTTGGTGCTTCATTCTTACGAGCCTTACAATGCTTAGCTTGATGCCCAAAGTTTTTACAATTGTAACAATGCCCAAGAAAAATAGTTTGATACCTGTTGTAGTATCCATAGCTTGAACCAACATTCTTCCTTGGAGTTGCTCTTTCTTCAATTCTTGGTTTTGAGATGGGACTTTGTTCCTGACGAGATGACTTTTCTTCTTTTGGATGGCAAGAGAGTATACCAACATAATTTCTGGCATTATTCTTTGTACTTGATGATTCTCCTTTGAAACCAATTCCAAACTTGTCATGTTGAGGTTTTTGAGTATTAAGAATGTTTTCAAGAGCTAGAGAGCTTTGCCAACTCCTTTTAACTTGCTCTAATTCCTTTCTTAGAGATATTATTTCAGCTTCACGTTTTTCACAGATATCATCCTTCTCTTTTAGCTTAATGTTCAAGAAGTCTTCCCTTATTTTTGCTTCCTCTCTTTCTATTTTAAGAGAAATTATCTTCTTTTGTAGATTCTCATTTTCTTCAATGGCACTCATTAGCAAAATATCCATGTTTCTTTCATCTTCTAATTATGAGTCATTATCATTTGTAAATGCCATGAATAATGTTTCTTTGCTTCCAACATAATTACCTTCCTCATCTGATTCATCATCACTTTCTTTGTAATGACGCACATTTCTCGTTGATTTCTTTTTATGACTACAAATTCATCTTCATCAGACTCATCTTGTTTGGAGAAGAGGTTCTTCTTATTAAACCCTTTCTTTTTGTACATCATTCTTTTAGAGTCCTTTTCATCATCATTATCATGTGTATGAGGACATTTTGCAGCATAATGACCTATTCTTCCACAATTGAAACAAATAATAGGGTACTTACCTTTTATCTTAGATCCCCTTTTTAGTCTTCATACAAATTGAGCTAACTCGTTTTCAGTATCAGATTCATCGTTGTTGTAATTCCATCCTTTTCCTTCTTTTGTAGATCTTGAGGCTTTGAAAGATGCTTCTTTGAAATTTGGGCTCCCTTTCCTCATCTCATAGGCAATAATAATTCCATGAAGTTCATCCATCTTGAGAGTATCTAGGTCCTTCATTTCTTCTATGGCACTTACTTTGGAGTCAAATCTATCAGGAAGTGATCTCAGGATTTTTTGAACAATGGTGCTTTCTTCAATATTTTCTCCTAGTCCTTTAAGAGAGTTAACCACTTCAACTACTCAGAGGAATTATGATGCAATATCTTCTTCATCATCCATTTTCAGACTCTCGAATTTTCTTCTATAGGTTTGAAGCTTTGCCTTCTTAACTTTGGAGTCCCCATCATATAGAGAAACCAACTTATCCCATACTTCTTTGGCTGAGTCACAATCCATGACTTTCGTAAATTCAGAATCGATAATTCCACTAGTGATGGAATTTAAAGCTTTGGCATTAAAAATGTAGGCTCTTCTTTCATCTTGATCAGTTGGAAGACTGGCGGGAGCTTTGTACCCATCCAAAACAGAGTGCCATACTTCAGGACCAAGATACATTAGATAGTAGGACATCCTCTTTTTCCAAAAACTAAAACGTGTTCCATCAAAGATAGGCAGTTTCCCTGTTGCTTCCATGTTCTTCATTGTGCCTAAGAATCCTTCTTCCAGCTATTTGGCTAATAATGAAGAAGCTGGCTCTGATACCAATTGTTGGAAATACTGAGAGGGGGGTGAATCAGTATTTCTTTTCAATTGTTAATTATTGCCAGTTAGATTCTTCACAATTAAAGACAGAGAGATGTATAATGATAATATTAAGGATTAATAAGAATTTCAATTCCCTTTCTAATAATAGTATACAATAGATGAGTGAGGGCACCAACCCTTTTAATGAAACAGGTACCAACTTGGACTTTGATGAGGCTCCGACATCTAGGGCTTTGACCCTATATTCTCAAGGCACCAACCTTGTCTTTAGGAGCTCCTACTCCAAGGACACCAATACTTCTTTGCTTGGTTTAATAGAGAATGTGAATGGTGCTTACTTGAATGTTCTTGACATATTCATCACTGTATTATTTCTTCCAAAACTCTTCACTGACTTCGTTGTCCACTTGTCTTCATCACTGGCCTTCAATTAATCCATCAGTATTGTTGTCTTCACTACCCAAGAGGAAAAATATCCCTGCTCGAATCCTCAAGGATTTTCACTACAAGTAGACCAAAAAATGCAATTGATTACTCAGATCGAACACTGTAATGAATAGACCGTATATAAAGGGTGTGTGTTGAACTAGTTCATCATGCTAAAGTATTGTCACTGTCCAAATACCACAGTTCACCAATAATCCACCACAGCAATTTGCAATATGAATGAGCCACACTCCGAATAGGAACAACACTTTATAGTTCAACAAAAAGACACAGTCCAAGATAACCTAGCTCAATCCAAAGTTGCAGTCTAATGCCTGAAGGTAATCCGAGGTAGGTGTCACAGACTCGATGTAGGGAAGCTCACAGATCCTGCCTTGTCACAGTGATAATTCGAGATACAGGGGCTAATGATGATAACATTTGTCCAAATCTGAACCCTTAACATAGTCAAAAATTCGAGGTGAATGTTGTTACTAATTCTGAACCCTTTAATATATAATCTGATCTTCAAGAGACTGTAATCTGAGTTGCATATCCCTTAATCTGAGGCACTATTCTGAGTCTTCTACACAAGGGTTCGAGGTATCAAAGGCAGTCAACATTTAACCCCTAAAACATTACCTCTTCGGCCACCTTAGTTCACGAGTTGTGAACTTTCCGTGTTATACTTCTAAAATTGATTTTCACCGAGTTTTCTTGTCAAAACATAGGAGTGGTGGTTTATATTTATAGTTGTTTGTCCTTGCTGAAAAGACGTGACTGTTGGAGAATGAGAGCCAACATATATATGTTGGCTTAGGTCAACTTGCAGTAAAAATATATATTTCATCATTAAAAAATTGTTTTCTCTCGGTCTGGAAGGAGTTAGGAGACAAGTAATACCTCGTTGGAAAGAGGAAAAAGTCCTCTTTCAGATGGTCTAGGACCCATTTTGATAGGCTGCCTCCAAGGTGACAAAATTTATGTTTATTTATAACTGTCCTTGAATTTTTATGTGCAAAAAGTGATTGGGATAGCAAAAGGTCATTAGGTCATCTTCATAGTTATGGCTCCAACAATGCCTTTATATTATTTCCACGTCATCATATACTAATGCAGTGATATGTCATAGTGCAGCCTTCATCTTAGTCAAAGTCATATTGACATCAATGACAATCTGATTTAACATATTCTCTATTCTGTGTATCTTGTATTGTACTATAAAATTGTAAAACCAAAAAGGTTCCATTATCAACCTCAACTAATGTTTTCTGCCCTTATCAAGAGAGAGTCAGTAATGCCTTTCAATGTAACTTCATACTTACTAGAATTTGATGCACCATGGTTAGTGACTCAGAGCTTGAGACCTTTGGAACCTACTAGAGAGCATTGTTGACCTATACCATTGCAGAAAGAAAATGGGCTCATATTTGCAGCAGGAAATAGAACTGAATTGTCTTCAGTCACCAGTACTTGCCTTCTTAAATCCGTGGCTTGTCTTGATGTGCAACATACCTTGTGGTTTTGTGATCCCTATGCCTCCTTGCAAATCCAACTTGCATTACCTTTTATTTTCAACCGCATTTCCTATTGTTAGCAACATTTTCCATCATTTGGTGAAAACCCACATTAGGAGATTATTGATAAAAGCATTAATACTTATGGATCTAGGGATAGTTTATTTTTCAAGGATCATCTTCTATACAAATTGTCAGTCTTTTCTTCCGGGATACATTATTTTATACTCTTACCTACAACTTACCCAATTGTGCTAAAGCATGCACTCTTAACATTTAACGTAGCCATCTACCATTCTCAAAGTGTTCTTGGATGCAATAAACCTTGCAACATCTTTCTATGTCTTCCTTTTGAGGGGATTTTGTGGCTAACTTTGTTTCATAATGGGAAAGTGAACTGAATTTCATTTTGGGTATGTTGTAGATAGAGTACAAAGGATGTATCCCTTAGAAGACAGGACCATTTTTTTATTGAAAACACACTAGAAAAATAGACTATGTTGTATAGATCCTTAAGTACATATATTTTTATGAATAAATCTCCATTGTGGGTTTGTACCAAGGGAGGACAAAGACTACTGACAATAAGATGATATTGTAATTTTGGATGCACAGGTAGGAATTGGGATCATATAACTACAACATTGGCATACTGCCCAGTTTTTAGCAGTAGGAAAGCAGTGGTGGCAGTTAACAGAGGTGTACATCAGTGTTGGATAAACCTTGTATAATGTTGAATCAACCTTAGCCACCCCTGCTTCTCAACTCAATGTGCCATTACTTTTACCAACAGAGGACAGGCACATATCTTGTGGTTTTCTGATCCCTACACAACACAACTCCTAACAAATCTAAGATACATTATTATTTTATTTTCAACCACCTTTTTTATTATAATTTTTATTGTCAGCAACCCCTTCGCCATCCATTGGTGAAAACTCATGAAAGGGTCTATGCAACATAGACTATATTTTTAGAGTGTGTCTTATGCACAAGGCACATTGGTCCTTTTTTCAAAGGAACATGCCATTTTATCCTACCTCATACATACCCAAACACACTTAAAAGTTAAACTTATTCGCAAAATTTAAAACAAATCCAACCACAATATTCCTTCAAAAAGAAAAATAGAGAATGATGCTCCCTACACTTCAACTTTCTTAGGGAAAATGTAATTTTAATATCTGACCAGAGATTTGCATGCAGCCAATAATTTAGAAATTGCAAAGAACTATTTTGTTCCTATTATTTTCAAAAAATGGTACTCCACCAAAGAACCAATAAAAATAAAGCTAATCTATAATTCTGATTTTTATTTTTAGGACTAATTATATATGTGTGTGTATTTTGAATTGTATTATAAAATTGTGGAACTAGAAAGCTTCCATTATCAACCTCAACTATTAATTTCTGCACTTATCAAGAGAGAGGCATTAATGCCTTTCAATGTAACTTCATTCTTACTGGAATTTGATGCACCATGGCTAGTGACTCAGAGCTTGAGACCTTTAGAACCTGTTGGAGAGCATTGTTGACCTATACCGTTGCAAGATGAAAATGTCGATATTTGCAACAGGAGACAAAATTGAATTGGGCTCAGTCACAACTACTTGCCTTCTTGAATATGTGGCTTGTCTGGATGTGCAGCTACTCTAACCAACAGATGGAATGCACATACCTTGAGGTTTTGTGATCCATATGCCTCCCTACAAATCCAACTTGCACTACCTTTTATTTTCAACCACCTTTCCTATTTTTAGCAACATTTTCAATCCCTTGGTGAAAACCCACATCAGGAGATTATTGATGAAAGCATGTTTTCTTATGGATCTAGCAAAATTTTATTTTTCAGGGATCATCTTCTATACAAGCCATCAGTCCTTTCTGCCAAGGGATGCATTATTTTGTACTCTTACCTACAACTTACCCATTTGTGTTGAAGCCTGCACTCTTGAAAATTTAACGTATCTATCTACCATACTCAAAGTGTTGATGTATGCCATAAACCTTGTAGCATCTTTCTATGTCTTCCTTTTGAGGGGATTTTGTGGCTCACTTTGTTTCATAATGGGAAAGTGGACGGAATTGCATTCTGGATATGTTGTAGATAGAGTACAAAGGATGTATCCCTTAGAATATAGGACGCTTTACAAGTATTACTTGTTTGCAAAATTAAAGTTCCATTTAATTCTATGGCATGACCAATAAGAGTTACAGGAGCTTATGATTTGTAACACATGAAATATTAACCTTGTTTGAGCTGCTAAATTGGACGGATCATGAAAACTGACCATATGAGGAAAATATGAATGGGAGTTTTATGAGCCCCATGGAGTTAAATTTCTGTTCTTTTGATATAGATCTAATTTGATCTCAATTGTTCTGTATTGTAGTAACTTTTTCCCTTTGTGGGTATTTTACTTGAGTTCATCTTTTAATGGAATGGAATCGACTATCTGTAATTTGTAAGTTGTAGCTTCCTACACACCCTTATGGCCCTGTCTAGTGATGGAAGGAGATCTGGAAGAATAGGCACTGAAGAAAATCCATATCTTTCTTTGGTTGGCATTAAAGAATAAAGTTTTGACATGGGCAGTAGTTCAAAGGAGAGGTAGACAGGGCCCAACTGTATGTTTTTTGTCCATATGAACAGGAATTGTGGAAGGAAGATGAATCAATTACTCATCAAATAAATGTGTGGACCAGTGATATAATAGAGATATGCTTGAGAAACTGGTTTTGGAATCCTACTTTGAATGAATTGAGAAAATTTCCATGAATATTGTGTTGGGTGATCTGGTTGGCTGGAATATCAGCTCTGTTTAAAGGGAATTTTATCTTTCCTAATAAATTTTATTCAATGGTAAGTGTTATGGTTTCTATGATTTGAAAGAAGTTAAACTTGCTCAACAAATTGTAATTCTAGCCATAGATAAATCTGTGGGTTTTTTAGATGGCACCTGGAAGTTGGAACAGATACGCCAATAATATCAGTGTGGAAAGCATGCTTTTCCTTTCTGATTATCACTGGAGAAATTCTAAAGGAATTCTAGGGCATGGTATATGTAATTTAGCAGAGTTGTTGGCTCTGAAATCACTCGTAAAGTGTGCTACAAAAAGAGAATTAAAGGTCCTACAAGTTTATGAAGACTCAACCTTGGTTATCAATTGGATACAAAGCAACAGACAGCTTCAAGATATTAATATCAGACTTGTAGATGATCATTTGAAGGAGATATTCCAGTTGTTCAAAGTCATTTATTTTATTCTTGTTTTTGGAGAATTGAATCAAGAAGTAGATCAGTTGTCAAAAGAGGCTCAATGTTTGCTAACAAGTCTCTATCTCCTTCGATGAAATCAAGGACAGTGTTTCTTCATTGTTTGTTTCAACACTCTACAACTACTTATCTTGCTTGTTTTGTGCTTATATAGTTTGGGACCACTACAGGTCCAGTAGCTCGAGTTTTAGCATTCTTTTTTTACTCTGGAGGCCATTAAAAGCCTCATTGTAGCATTTTTTTTGGACTCTAGAAGCCATTTAGAGCCTCATTGGTTATGTATTTTGTCGATGATATCATTGATATGTATTTCACTTGGTGCAATTTTGATATATGCACACTTTAATGGTATATAGATGAGAATAATTTCCATATTTTGTCTCTAATGGTTTGGAACCATGGTTTATAATCTTAAAAATATTTTTTTTCATTAAAAATTAATTATTTTATGTATTTTTTCCAATTCCAGTTTATTAAACCCAGTTCGATCTTAGTTTCATTCAGTTTTGGTTGGAATCATGCTTAGATAGGCAACTAGTTCCAATTTTTAAAACTATGCTCATAGTATATAAGATATAGAAAGATAAAAGTACAACTTGGTATTTACCTCTCCCAAAAGGTAACAAACCATTGAAGGAGGAGCAAAAAAAGCTATAAATCAAATCTTCAATGAAGAAAAGTAAACACACATGCTTGATGTTTCCAATCCTTAACATAGATTTCTGAAGAAAAAATTTCATTCTCTAAGATGAGTCCATACACCAATTCTTTTCTAAAGAACACCTCTTGGAGAAGCCCAAATGATTCTTCCCATATTCGTAGATGACATCTCTAGTAAACATGTTGGTGTAGACTAGTGCAACTCACCTAGGTGGATTTGAACTAGACACCTACTAGCACTAAACTAGTATAATGGCCAAAAAAATTGGAAATAACTGGTTGAGTTAACCTCTTAGATTGATTTTGTGCACCATTTGTAGAAAAAATAAGAATTTTCACTCTTAGTGCATAAAGTGCCCAAAAAACAAAATAATTTCTTGGGCTGATATCTTCTTAATAAGTCAATTTTTCTTACAGTATGTTTATTTGGGAAAACATGTGCTTATTTTTTTAACATTCTTGCATATTATGTTTTATTTCATAGCATTTTGCTTGAATGTGGAATTGTATATCATGTAATTTTCAGTGTAAAGGAAGAGTATGAACATGTTGGTTGTTTGACTTTTGTTTTGCAGCTTGAGAAGAACATTTGACTCATTGCACTAGAAACAAGTTGGACTAAACATGTAGATGATTGGTTCCCTCAATGTTCTGCTAGTCATATAGGCACAAGTTCTGTTATCTCAGCTGCAAAATGAAGAAGTAATGGAAAGAAACCTCTAAAAAATAATGTTCCATAGTGATGGCTACTCCAAAGGATGCTAGAGCTTTGAAGATTGTTTATTGATGTAAAGGTGGAAGGTTCTCCACCCAAGTACTTCAGTTACCATGTGTAATAACAAACCAAGCTGGATGATGAGGTGTGTGATTTTATGTACATTTATTAATACATTTTAATTGACATTAATAATATTATCTCATCTTATCTCACTCTAATGTTACCAAAATTTGTTTCATTCTAGATGGATTAAGGAGAATACCTAGAATCTTTATGTAGAAGGTTGTGATATCCCTAGAAGAAGTAGATGCTATACTTGGAGGGAAGCTGCTGAAAGTTCTAGGACTGTGTCACTGCTTACAATTCAGGTTTGTTTGTATTTCTTTTGTATTTAGTTGCTCTAAAGAATTTGACATATACATGAAAATGCTTAAGGAATTTAAGATCTGAAATTATTTCATTTATAACATGTTGAACACATTTATAGGTTAGGTATCTTGATTCTTATATCGAATGGAAAGATATTGTATACCCATAAGATCATTGTCCTGATTGTAAGGCTATGGAAAAAGAGGTTGTTTCTTTTAGGAATGCTACATTTTGTGGGAAAATATATGAAGGTGGTGAGGCTAAGCATTTATTGGAAATTGGAAACCTATAAGACATTCCTATCTCTATTATCAAACATGGTAGAAAAAAAGAGACTAAAGGTATTATATTCCATGTTTCCTTCGGTTTGTTCAAATATCTTTGTTCCCTTTCTTTATAATGCAGTGGTTGTGTGACGTGCTGAAGTTTTCTATTAATTTGTTTATTAATACATAATATTTGGCTTGAAGCAGGTTTTTGTTAGAAATTATTCTAGCTTGAAGCAAGTTTTTGTTAGCAATGGGTATGTGAAGAAGGAAGTGACCAGGTGTAATCCTGTGTTATTGAATACAACAACAATATAGATGTTGGCCTACTTGTTAGCTCGAGTATGTCTTAAAAAGAGTCTGATTCCCATCATTCACGGGGATTATTCCTCCTTCAAGTGCTTCAGGAAGTTAATCAATGTAGAGGACACCATCATAGAATCGATGAGTAGCTGCAAGTATAATGGTTATGCTCCTCCTTATGGTTTAATCTAAAATCGTTGGTATTTCTCACCTTTGTATTTTAATCATTCATCTATTGCATCTTGTGCTTTGGGATTCTTCATTGGTAGTCACATGGACACATTGTATGAACCCATCACAACTACACTAATTATAAATTCTAATAGAAGTACAGTATGGAGTCTGACTCACTACTATTGTGCACCATAATCCCATGGCTATTATTACCAGCAATACCAATTCTAACTACTAACAAAGATAGAGGATGGCCTATTAGCTTATGTAGCAGACCACCACTTAATGCTCGTTTTACCTTTTCACATATTCTATGACAAAATTTGATTGAGAGTATCTATCCAACCAAAATTTCCCAACTCTGGCACCTCCCCAAGTGAGACAGCACACAATCCCTTAGGGGCTGATTAAGAGTATCGATTCAACCAAATTTACACCAGACTCTCACTTACCCAAGCGAGACAGTACACCGGAGCCAATTAAGAGTATCTATTGAGCCATATTTACCTTAAGACTCACACCTACCTAGGTGAGAAAGCCCACTAAGGATCGATCAAGTAAGAGTATCTATTCAACAAAATTTTCCTAGGGACTTTCACCTTTCCAGGTGAGATAGTCCATTAGGATCAATTAAGAATATCTACTCAACTAAATTTTCTAAATACTTGTACCTACCCAGGTGAGCTAGCCCACTAGGGGCAGTCAAGAACATCTACTCAGCTAAATTTTCCCAAGACTTGCATGTACCCATGGGACTCTATCTGAGGAAAAAAAAACACCCTTGTTTCACCACTCATCCAAGCCCAGGTTGACTTGATTTTGTATCTCAATGTTCAATCAATGAATTTTAATTAAATATTCCTCTTATTTTTTTCTTATAATTGGTGAAATTTCTGGTATAGGATTTGGAAGTCGAAGGAAAATCTGATAAAAGTAACTAGAGCCTGCCCATGGGACATCCTGCTAGGGTGACTAAGACTATCTATTCATAAAAAATTTCCCAACACTTGCAACTAACCAATTGAGAAGGCTCACTAGGGATGAACCTACTAAGGAAATTGAGAATATCTATTTAGAAAAAAATATCCAGGACTTTCAACTACCTAGGTGAAATAACTCACTGGAGACAAACATGTTTAGGGGAATTTGAACCTTGGTTGGGGAATAACAACACCCCTGTTTTACCAACCAACCAAACCCCTTTCAACTTTTCTTTGAATCTGTGTGTGTATGTATTTTCCTTTTCAACCCTTTTCTCTCTTTCTGCTTCTTTTGTGTGCTCTTGGCAAAGTTGACACAAGCTCAAACCCAGTGGAACCATCCATGCAAATGTTGTACAATCCCCATAGCAAAGAACAAATTGTACTAGAGTCAGAGATCTAGGAGATATATCTTCTCCATGTCTATCTTTTACGTGCACATATGGTCATCGATTCAAATTTTTGTTTGTATCGCATTCACTACTACAATATAAAGTCAAATGTTGAAAGAGTCTAGCTATGGAAACTAGATCATTTATCACCTAAGCAACACAACTTATTGTTTTTTTTTTGTTTCCTAGACTATTTTAAGTGCCTACAAGGATCAAGACAAAAATGAGTGGTATCGTTGCATTTCAAGGCAATACAAAACCCCCTAAAGACAAGGATTATGTATGGGAATAAAATAGTTAATCACCTAGACAACTTAATTCACTAAGATGCTAGGTTTTTTTAATCTCCTACAAAATGCATGATGTTTTTTTGCATTAGGTAAATAGTATGCTGTCATTTTTTGTTTTAAGTCACTATGACAATGGAATGGTCATTAAATTTATGAAAGGAATCAAAGTTGTGCCACTTTGTAATATCAGTTTTCTAAATGTAAGCCATATTCTTGCAGAATATGTTCCCAAAATTTTTTTTAAACTACTGGAAATAGAGGCAGCATTATCAATGGGAAATAAATAATCATTTTGCAAGCCCCTCAAAGTGTTTTTAAGGTCTACTCCCATTTTCCCTCACCAGTGATTATTTTAGTCAAGGCTAAATATCTCATAAAATTATAAAGGATGAATGGGTTCTTTTATTGGTCAACATAACTGTAAACTGCATATATATCACTCAAAATATTTACAGATGATGGGGCATCTTCTCTACCTATGGAAGAGAAGCTCTGCATTAAATAGGGAATTATTCTTCTGGTCCTATAATATGCTATAGCTTTAAATATAGTAATATATTTACACAAGGGACATTCAAAGATAGGTAATGTAGCAATTGTGCCCAAAAAGTCATAGAAATAACTTCCTCTTGTTGATTTTGTCTTTGACATGTACATTACTTTGCAGTTGGCTAACACTACCTATTCCATATTGGTGTAGGATACAAATCTTCATAGCACAAATATAGATTTAGCAGTCTTGATTTATTCATTGGAGCATATGCATATTTTACACAGAATAGTTAACTTAGTTCATATAGATTACAATATCAAACTTGTTCCAAGACTTCTTATAGAATGGAATAAACGTATTCTACTTGTATGTTAGGTACTTCCCAACACTTCATTTACACCTCCACCCAATTTTCATAATTTCCATAACCATTAGGTAGGGACTTGCAACTTCGAAGTTATTTTTCTTGTTTAGTAAAAGATTTGCCAAAACTTTACAAAGTTTTATGATTTCTCGAAAGTTGTATAATTTAGAATTTATAAAGTTTCAAGGTTTAATTTTTTAAAATCTAGTTCTTTAAAGGGTGCTACCTCAATGGAAGAGCACCTGATTTACAGGCAGGAGGTTGGTGGTTCAATTCCATCGTGCCCTGATATTGATATTGAATGGTGACGAACGCTCTTATGAACATCACCAATGAGCTTATGGTGACATTTTTCGATCCTCACCAATGAGCTTATGGTGACAGTTTTTGACCCTCACCAAATATGAAATGGTGAGGGTCAATGAATATCACCATATATATGCACCAATAGTGATGGCCATGAAAGGTCCATCACAAAAAATCGTTCTTGTTCATATGAAATGGTGACGGTCACTATCCATCATTAGAATCAATATTCGTGACAGACCTTGAATGTCACCACAACACATACTTTCGACGATGCCACCTTTGGTGACGTTCATTTTTTTGGTGACGGAGGCTATTGTTCATCACCATTTCTCATATGAAATGGTGGCAATCACTATCCGTCATTATAAATCATTATTGGTGACGGACCTTGAATGTCACCACGACACCTATACTTTTGGCGACGCCACCTTTGGTGACGTTCAATTTTTGGTGACGAAGACTCTTTTGACCGTCACCAATGAGCTTATGGTGACATTTTTCACCCCTCACCAATGTCCTTTTTTCTTGTAGTGTGAGTTAAGGGATTGGGGAAAATACCCCTTAATCATGATTTAGTTCTAGTATCCCTTGCTCAAGCTTTGCGTCACGATTTGAAATGTTGTTTGCTTCTTCATTTAAATGTCTAAGGATGTGGAAGAAGGAGATCCCCTCAAAGTTCTATGTTTGGAAGGCGATCTTGTTCACTATTACGGGGGTGGAAGAACCTCTTTCGAATCTCAATTTGGAGATAAACCTTATGACTATTATTGAATCCCAAAGAAAATTTAATCTCCTTATACCTTTGCTTATGGTGATATCCATACCTTTCCATGATGCCCAAAATTCAACCCGATTATTTGTTGATGTACAAAATCCCTAAGAAAATATGATCTATAATTGTTCTTCAAGGAAAAATATCACCCCTCCTGCTCCTACCACCCTTATATTTCCTTTCAAGGTTCAATCGAAAAACATCATTGTTATTGCTTAACTTCGTTTCCAAGTTTGAAAATCCTCGACTCCCATTCTTAGATGGTTAAGAGCAATTGGGTGAGGATTGAAATTGATAACACAATCTGAAGATGCAGATATTTCTGTCCAGTTCCTCTCTTCAGAAGATAATTCCTCTACATATGTTGCTTTGAGACATCGAGCCAAAATTTATTTGAAAAGTAGACACAAGGCTTTAGTGGGCGCATGAAACAATGTAAACTTTGAAAAAAGAACTTAAATGAGTACCTCCTTTTTTGAGGTAGCAAAAAATTAATCCGATTTCGAAAAGTGCTTTTCCAAAATACATTTTTTTATTTTTGGGAGCATATTTTTGACACTTTAAATTTTCTTATGTATCAAGTATATATATATATTTTTTTTAAATGTTAGTGATTTTCATGCTAATTTTGAAAAGTGTTGATGTAGCATCGACCCCTTTTTTTAGAGGGCTTATTATGTACACTTTAAATTTTCTAATGTGTTAAGTGTCGATATTTTATTTTAAATGTTGATGATTTTCATGCATATTTTGAAAAACATCAACATTTAATTTTTTAAATACATTTTTGACACTTTAAATGTTCTTATGTCCTATGTATACACATTTTTTTTAAATATTGATTATTTAACAATTTTTCAAGTTGTCTTATGTCTCTTAGTGTTTTTCGTCCTAGGATATTAGTTTTTAAAGGGTTTTACAAACACGTGTTTTTTTGTTTTTCTTTGCAATGTTTTTTTTTCTCTTTTATAATGAAATTTTTTATTTATTTTGCAAAAATAATAATAATAATAATAATAACATTAAAAATATGTAAAAATAAATATAAAACTATATATTAAAAGGATGAAAAAAAACATTAAAAATGTTTTTAAAAAAAACTATAAAAAATAAATAAAAATACAAAAAAAAAAATATTTCAAAACAAACATAATTTAAAAAAAAAAAGATTAACCAAAAAAACAAAAAAATAGAACCAATTTTAGATAATTAAAAAAGAAAAAGAAAAAACCATAAAAAAATTAAAAAGCATTAAAATTAAATTAAAAACATAAAAAAATTAAAAATAGTATGATAAAAATTAAAAACATAATTGCCCTGCTAGCTTAGGCCGCTTGGCCGTTGGGCTGGGCAGGCTAAAATTATTATTTTTTTATTAATGTTTTTTTTTTTAATTTTAATTATGTTTTCTCAATTTTTTTTATGTTTTGTTTTTAATTATTATTTTTTACTATTTTTTATTTATTTTTAAACCATAGTTTTTTTTTCTAGATTAAATTGTCTTTTTTATGTTTTTTATTTATTTAATGTTTTTAATTTAATTTTAATGTTTTTTCTAAAAAATTTTATTTTATTTTTTTAATTATCTAAAATTGGTACAATTTTTTTGTTTTTCTTGGGTTAATGTTGTATTTTTTTTTAATTATGTGTGTTTGGAATTTTTTTTTATATTTTTTTATAGTTTTTTTTATTTTTTGTTTTGTTTAAATTTTTAATTTTTTGGTACATTTTTTAATGTTTTGTTTGTTTTTTTTTTTCTTTTTTATATATTTTTATATTTAAGTTTTTTTTTCCGTGTTTATATATATATATATATATCCATGTTTTTAAAAAAAATTATTTTCTAATATATACTATTGTTTACTTGTTATTTTTTAAATTTTTGTGTGTTTTTCTTTTTGTTTTTATTTTTCTCAATATATTTTTTGTCATGTTTATTTTTTATGTTTTTATGTTTAAACGTGTATTTTTATTTACTTTTTTTGTAAGCTGATTAGGACTACATTTTCATCATCATGTCAATTGAACCGGGAACTTCACATGAATGAGTGCCTTAAGAGCCCACTCAATCACCATCTATTGAAGACCCCATGGACTTTATTTACTTGTTATTATTTTTTAAATTTTTTGTGTTTTTTGTTTTTTTTTCACAATGTTTTAATTTTTGTTTTCTTTTATATTTTTCATTTTTATATATTTATTTATTATTATTTTTTTCCTATAGGGTCTGTGTCGATCCTCGACTAGCAACCCGGTCTCATTATGTGTCAATTTGATCGTTGATTTTAAAGTTTTTGTTGTAAAAGATAGTATGCCCGCACAATGTGTCAGTGTCATGGTTGATATTTAAGTTTTCATTTAAATTGGTCGAGTTTTCCTACATTGTGTGCCAATTTGATGTTTTCCTTTTAATTTTTTTGTTGTAATGTGTCAAGTTGTGTTAGGCTAATATTTTAAAGTCATCATATTTTTATCATTTAAAAAAAAAGTTACTCCTCGAATATTGACTCTTTCATTTAGGTGTTCTTTTAAAAAAAAAAAATTAGTCAATTTTTTTCTCCATAATGTCATGGTTGAAAAATGTCAAAATTTTAAGGTTTTCCAGCATTCTAGTATTCCAGCAACATTTTTTGTTTTTAGGTTGTTTTCGCGTTTTTTTTTAGTTTTTTGGCTAGAGTTATCGTTTTGAGTTTATAGTTCCCAATTTTACATTGTTATGATTATAAAATAATTTTTTTCATTAAATAATAGTGGAAATTCAAAATATTTGTAATAATAATAGGGATTTAACATCCACAAAGAATTTTAGAATATTTTTAGTAGTATGCACAAATAAAAGGTTAAGATTTATTTGCAAAGTAGTTATGAACCTTTTTCCCATTTAATAAAATTGATTAATTAAAAAATATGTCATTTCATGTAATATTGATAAGTCACCGTATTGTAATAAATCCTATTTACAAATATGATAAAGTGGAGATCAATTTCCATTGTTAAAAAAAATGTTATAGTTTTTTTTTTTTTTTTAAATGTACATATGTTTAATTTTTTCTTATTTTTCTATTTTGTATGTAGTTCACGGACATTAAAGATTGGTAACTGCTATTTCCATGAAATATTTGTACCAAGAAGACCCAACCAAAGGTTTGTACCAAGAAGATCCACCAGAAAGGATCACTTCTTACCAACTCAACCAAATAACCTGACCCCGAGGGTGTCAAGAGAATTGAACCCGTGAACTCTTAATAGAAAATGTGCTTAAACAATGAGGACTCAAACAATGGATCTAACCCTTACGTATATATATATGTGTGTGTGTGTGTGAGAGACTTATATATTAATTACTTTTATGATTAATAATAATAGTTTAAAATAAATATATAATTTTTCCATTTTTTAAAAAAAATTAGTGACCTAAAATATCTCATGATGTAAGTGATTTGATGTTTATTAAGCCGATAGGCATGTCTATTTCGGAATAGGGCTTCCAAAATTTTAATTTTATTATAACCTCCACATAATATTCTAGAATCTTGTGATATTCTTTTCCCTTTTAATTAAATTGATTAATTAAAGAAAATGGCATATGAACAAGATCTATGGTATTAATGGTATTGTAACAAACGATGTTTTTTTTTCAATTGAAGAAATCACACCTAGAGTAGCTCTCAAGGGTACATAGTCATGCTCGGTATTTGACCACAAGACTTGTGGGGACTAAACTTCCCCACCTAACCATTGGACTACAGTCACAAGAATTTTTAACAACAAAGCTTGTTTACAAATATGGTAAAGTGGAAATGAATTTCCATGGTTAACAATCTTGTTTTTTTTAAATGTATATATTATTATTATCTTTTAAATTAAAAAAAATAATAATAAGAATTTAAAATGCATTTATAATTTAGTTAATTTGTATGATATTTTAAGCCTTGTATGGGGTGACTATCAAGGCGGGTTGGGGGGGTGGTATGTCACTATTCCACCTGGAAAATGAAATGGGGGATGTTGCAACCTTCCCCTAGAAATGTTAAATGTAGCATTGGATAAGCTTTCACATGGAAGTTTTTGCAATGGTAAGGAGACAATTGTGGATAGTGCATGGTGGGATTGAGAGAATCATTCATGTGATGGAAATATAGGTGGTTATTACCCCGTCCAAGCTATTAAACTCACGGTGATGGAATGCAAGATCCTCGACTACAGGTAGAGAGAAGCAGGTGGTGGAGGAAAATCCGGTCTCGTTGGTGACAAGGGTGAACGGGTTGGGTGCTTGTAGCAGTCACGAAGGATCTAATAGTGAAAATTTATTAATTCCAACAACTAGAATTCCATCGTGCAGTGATTGGTGTCCTCCTCTAGGCTTTGAAATCTCAATTTTTATCTAGTATTAATTTCTTTTATTTGAATTATATTATATCAGTGATTTTGGAATATATGCAGGGTGATAAGTGTGGTGTCTAAGTGAGGTTGATGGTCACTGCTTTTTCTCTTTATGTGCTCCTCTCCCTGTTATTTCTGGTGTGGCTTTCCTTTTCTCTCTTTTGGCTAGTCATTGAGTGGTGACTTTGTCCCTCCTCCTTGGTTTTTCTATCCTTCGTGCGATGTTGTTTCATTTTTCATAAGTAGGTCTTCCATTTCTAAGGGGATTTTTTTCTCGGTGGTTTATTAGCAAAGTTGTTGACTTGTGTTGGGTGGGGAATTTGTGGTCGATGGGCTATTTTGCTATTGTCTCATCTCCTGGATTTCTTGTAGCCCCATAATATTTATTGGTTATCCAAGGGTTCTTTGGAGTTTCTCTTTTTGGAAGTGGTTTATTAAGGCATTACCCCTTCTCCTCTAGCAACTTGGGCTGAGCTTGGTCAACTTTTGAATTCTTTCTTATAATGGATAGTATCCTCATGCCACATCAATGGGAACACATTAGAAGAGGGGCCACTTAATACCAAGAGAGATCCCATAGAGGTCACACCTGCATGCACCACATGGTAGAAGAATTTTCCTCACAATATCGAGAGCTTACCCCAACCAATGTTTAGGAAGAACTCACTAGGCCTGAGGGGGAAGCATCCTCTCACATGATTACTCTTTTGAATAAAAAGGTTCTTGAAAAATGGGCTGATTGGATCCTAGATATAAGGCACATAATTGGATGGTTCAACCAACATATGTAGATTGTAGACCTTTACTAGCAGATGGATTTTTTACTAGGATAGATTATCAAGGACCGACATGAGAACCACATGGATATATTGCACTCTCTTGAACACCTACACAATAACATAAGGGATATAGATCAAAGAATGGAGATGATTGAACAACACATCGGCATTCCTACAGTGGCAAGAGGTACTTCAAAGAACCCAAAATCACCCATATAGGTTGCAGTATTAATTGTGGAATTTTTTTTTATGTTTATATATGTTTATGTACAAGGCCACTTAGGCCAGTTTATCAATCCTAGTCAATTAATTTTGTTCATGCCAGAACTCAATTATCCCTCTCCTCTTTAAGAAGTGTATTTTTGGATATGGTTAGGCCTCCCCAGTGAGAGACTGACTTGACTGTCTACAGCTCACTATGTAAATTTTAGTTTCTAAATGTTATACAAATTGCCCTACAATTCTATTTTATTTTATGTTTTTTTTTAGCAACATGGGATGTCTCATGAAGTAAGTGTTTTTATGTTTATCATGGATTGATGCCTATCAACGTTTACTAGCCATTTTAATTTATATGGCTGCCCTAGTTTATTGAAAATTAAATAAAATGCTTTGATATATTCCAATTAAAAAGTTATTTTTATGTTTAGAAGATGTTTTATTATTAATAAGTTTTTATATAATTTGTGGATGGACTTGCAGATGAACTTGTAGAAGAGGGTTTCATAAAAATTTGATAATCAGAAAAAAGGGACTTTGGAAATTATAATTTTCAGACATTAAAAATATATATATACATTTAATTTTTATTTGGGTTTGGGAATTTTTCATTACATCAAATGAGGATTACATACACCAAAAATTTTCTACTACTAATTTGCGCGAAGGGAAACCAGACCAGTAACATAAGTTTAAAGTATTCAGGTTGCTAAGATCTTTTCTAAATAAAGTATATTGTAAATATAAAGTAATAAAAATAGGATGGTTGTGCTAGACCTTGAAATACATTATCATAAGAAGACAAAAGAGCTATTAGAGTTGTAAGCAAAAATCAATGAGTCATAACAACTATTGGAAAGAATCTCCAGGAATCTGTGCTTGTTGGTCACTACACTCATCTGAGGAGAAGGAGATGTTGCCTAATATCTTGGCTAGAATGCAAAACTTGTTGTTGAAAAGATAAATCCCCTCTGCGAACAGAGGCGACCCCTCTAGCCCTAAAGTGGGTCTAGCAACAAGGGAACAAGCTAAGGTGTAGGTTCCTAGCTAACAAATGAAATAGGTTGGGGTAGATTGACCTACCTCGAGTCCAACGTGATTATCGTAGGTGTAGTCATGGCAGCCTCTCGATCTCTATCCCGATAGGTTGTGGTTCTTTAGCAATGATACTCGTATTCCTGCACGAAGATCAAAGACAAGAGTGATATACATGACAATAACTTCATTCATAACTAACTAGTCAGTCAAGGAGGAATAAACACATTGCGTATAATAAACCATATTAACACAAGATGGGAACCAGATAATAGTCATGTATATATAAATAGAAGAAAGAGATTACAACCAGAGCCTTGACATCACAGCCTCCTTTAGCGGGTCTCAAAGGATCGTCGGGGAATTCGGACGAGGTGATGAAACAAGCCTAAGCTCTCTCTCGACAAAGGTCTCTTTCTTCTCTATCTCACCAATAAGATGTTTAGCAATTCTCTTCAGCCTTTCAGCTATGATTGTTCAGCTAGTGCATCAATGGGAAATAGCTTTATTTATAGAGGGAGAGGAGGAGGTTGGGCTCCCTACAATGGTGGAAGGGAGGCCTTATCCTTTGGGAGGTTTCCCTAAAATGTGGAAACAAGAAGACAAAGGAGGGTGGTCATAGTTATTCAGTCAAACCACTCAGGCTGACTCACCCATGAAGTTGTTATGATGGAAACTCTGCCTCTATTTTTAAAAAACATTCCAAAAACAGCTTGGTGCAGGTAGCTAACTAGGATAGAGCACCAATGGGCGCGGGGGCCAGTGTTAATCTTCCTCATTGGCATGAGGGCATAACAATCTACCAGCGCCAATGCAAAAACATGTGTTTCTGATGATCTGCTCAGGAAATTTTCAACAGAAGGAATGTTGTCCTCATGGCAAGGGATGCAATGATGGTCTTTGCAACGCATGACACTTTGTATTATTCATAGAAATGGTCCTCCAATGTGCGGGATGGGGATTGCAGGGACGGTGAAAAAATGTTGTGTAACAGATGCCCCCTAAAGCATGAGGACCGAGAGAGTGGGAGGGGTGAAATTCTTTATGAGAACGCGTTTGAGTGAAACGTTGTTGTTGGAAGACCTGCAAGTACAAATACAACTGATATCTCTGATACATGAACATGTGGCATGGGCGCAGAAATCCATAATAGAGTACATAAAAATTGAGATCTGAGGTATGGACACAGCAATCCAACAATAAGGATCAACAAATTGACTCAGGTATGGTCGCAACCATCCAATCAAAAGAGTCATGCAATAAGTCATGATAAACCACAATATCCTGTAGCCTGGATCTTATTAGACAAAACCCAGGGTCTTGCACTCCATCTCGACCCGAACAAGTACAAATTCAAGCATGCGAATATGTGAGCAGAAGTCGAACATGCAAGAAAGTCACCTGATTTCCAACCAATGATGAAAGTTGTTAACAGGCATGAGAGAAACCACCAATAATGATAATGGATCTCAAGGTACAATAGGTACAATCCACGGAATGTGAACAGTGATCTGGCGTCGAACACCCATAGAATCACTCAATCGAAGGCCAATGATGTGGACCTGTCGTCAAATGCGAAGAAATTTCCATTGAGGCATGCAAGCTCCAAGGTACTGGAAGGGAGTCTCTAGGTCAACTTCCTGGATAATGAGCTAAAGTCGACAGGAAGTGACCCGGTCGAAGGAGGGCCATAATGCTTCCCACATCATCGACATGAGACAAAGGAACATGATGATAGTCAATCAAAACCAAATAGAGGATAAGAGGAAGGTTGAAAACTGCAGAGGCAAACTTCTCTTGAACATATCTGCGACACGACTCTGGATTTGGCAGTATTTGACATCAAGGGATCTAAGGTCATGATGACGTGGCAAAGAGAAAATGAAAGGTAAAAAAAGATTACCCAAACCCATGGAGGAAAAGATGACGAAATGATATGTCCCCAACCCGACACGAATGAAAATGAGTGTCATGTTCAAGAGCAACATACTGCCGACACGACTACGATCTGGTTCCATTTTCCCCCACCATTTCTGGATAGTACCCCAATTATTATTATTTTTAAACAAGCTTGAAGGGGATAGCATATGCTTGTATTGTAAGTTTTTCCTTTGGAAAAATCCATCATAGTACATTTTACATGCCCTAGGAAGGAGGAACTCGGTAAATGTCATGGTGACGATGTCCGATGTCATCAGGGTTTAACGAGTCTGAAAAAGGAAGAACTCGGTATCTTTTCATATTTAGGAAGAGCAGGTCCCTTTTCGTAAATAGTCCCTCAAATCCAAAAAGGTAGAAAACAATGTCTGAGAGAACCTCTTAGTCATGACAGGCTAAGGTATTCCTTTTTCGTAAATAATCTATCCTAGCCCGAAAAAGGGGTAAACGTATACTAGGTAGATATCGTTTCGCAGCCGTTTAACGAGTTCAAAATGACAAGAGTCTCGGCAATCTTTTCAGTTTTAGAGAGTCAAAAAAGAGATAAAATGTGACTCCATCAGTGAATTTTTCATGTTTTTACCAAGTCCAAAAAATTATAAAATATAACTCATTACTTCATCACCGTTATGTTAAAAACTTGTCGCTACACAAGAGACGCACATGAAACCCATTTCTCGAAATAACATGGTGAAATAATCGAAAAATACATCTTAAAACCTAATTAGAGTTTTGAAAAGTTATAAAATGCCAAAAATGGTAAAAAATAATTACTTTTCACTTTTACCTCTTGTGGAGCAATAGTTACCCATTTTACACTATGATTTTGCAGCGGCGATAACGAGCAATCCGGCAGATGAATCTCGAATCTGTCAGTTCCAGGTAAGAGCTAACATCCTTCCCTGCATTTTGATTATACTTTCATCACCTGCAATTCTAAATCTGGAAATCTATGGTAGAATTTTCAAAAATAGGGCACAGCAGTTGGCATGAGTATCGGGCACGAGCTTGCACCAATCGCCCAAATTTCTAAACTAGGGCGCACCCATTGGCACAACTATTTCAAAAAAAGTCACGCCAACCGCGACGACCATTTTTCTTGAAAATTTAAGAAAAAATACCCAATTCCAATTAATCAAGATTTGTAGATTTGGCTAATGATATCCCTATGAATGTGTTTGCAGGTGTGAAGTGACAAAATGGTGATTGAGTGGAAGGAACGATAACACAGTGAAGAAGATGAACTTGCCATGGAAAATGAAAGATGCATGGAAGCTCTTAGAAATTATGGGCTCAAGAAATTCTTCATGACACCATGCCTCAGAGCTCAACCAAATTTGCTACAATACTTAATCAGTATCTGGGATGAGGATCAAGAAAAATTCATTCTTTGTGATCAGGAACTTGATATTGAAGTTTTAGAAATTTACTTCATAACAAGGTTGTCACGGAGAGGGGCAGCAACAGTCCTGACCGGCACCCGGCCCACCATGAGAACATGAGCATGGTAATCGACAGGGTATGTCGAGGGGTACGAAAAGGATTAGGAGGGGTACGAAAAGGATTAAGAAGCAGAAAGGTGGATATCCAGACTATCCCAGACTTGGCACTAAATTTAGTGCTACACACATCACACGAGTTGCGGGATCACAAGCACTGCACGAGGCCACAAAGACACAACTGCTTCTTGTTGTAGATTTCTTGACACCGACCCTCTACAACTAGGCAGAGGCAGTGACCATCAAGATGAAGCGTCAACTGGAAAAGTGCAAGAAAGGAAAACCGAAGCAGTTTGGTTACGGGTCCATTCTGGTATCATTCATCCTGGAATGATTACCAATCTTTCAGCGTCAGGAAGTTATAGTCCTGACACCACCAGCTCAGGAGTCATGGATGGCCCGTTGGGCAACTCTGATGCCAAGGTCAGGGGGCAGTTAACAGATGTCCTGGAGACCGAATTTCTTTGATTGGCTCCATCGACAATTGATCATCGTGGAGGATTGGCCCTACTCTGGCATAGATTTCACTGGTGATGCAGATCTCCCACTCACAGAAGGAGAGGATTGGGATGAAGCACTTGGTAAGACTCATTTTTAATTTTTATGAGTATTATGATTTTTTTTTGTATGCATGTTCTGACATTGAATACATGTATGTAGATGTTGGCCCAGAAAGGCCTGCAGGTATGTCCCCAATAGCGAGGAAAATTCCTCACGACTTTGATGTGGCCCATGAGGAGGCGAGGAGGAGGAAATCATACGCAACTTGGAGGGAATCTCCCATGGGATCTTGGATTATGTGCTATTTGATGATGTTCCTCGTGCATACCAGAGACACACTGCAGGGGTGTCAAACCAAGTTCACTGCATGCTAAGGCGGCTTGTACGGGGAGAGACATGCTATCATGAGTGTCATGCCGAGTAGACACCTAGGTTTTATTTCCACATATTTTGAGAGATGTGGTGTCTCAAGATGTAACAAAAACACACATATTTTTTTAACTTTATGATGCACACTGATGCAAACATTCGATATATATATATATATATATATATATATATATATATATATATATATATATATATATATATATATATATATATATATTTATTTTATGGATACTGTCATGTGATGATGATTTTTACAAATTACACAAATGTCTATTTAATACAATGTTAGCCACTGTATGAGTTAATGCATTCATTCGCCTAGGAATATGTTGATATGTAATGTAATCAAAATGTATTTCCAGCAAACGAACACGTAAATACAACCTTAAAATGTGAGCGTTTCTAACTGAATAATGTCCATTAAGTTTAAGAACGACAAGCTGTGAGTCTAGATTTACAACCAATGCATGAATGTCGAGGTTAATCGTCTCGGTTAATAGTTAAATGACAACACTATACTCAACGACATTGTTTGTAGTTCATCCTAGACAGATACCTTTAAGATATATCAACTCACCAGCAGGATCATAAATCACCTAGGCTGCCGAAGACAGGTTCTAGGTACTGCGAGAAGCACCATCGGCGAAACCAACATAAGGGGTAATAGACATCTACACAAAATGCAACAACCCAATAAGCAGGGAAATGCTCGCAAAGCACACTAAGCCAAAAATGTACAAAAATGAAAAGAACACCTATGTACACAAAACATGCACGAATGACTCATGCATAATATTTTTTAAGGTATAACCCACTTCTGGGCTGATCCAAAGGATGTGTTAGTCATCAGTATTTTTCACTTGTTAGTGATGACTAGATCCATAGCTGAGTTTTCTAGAAGCTGATCTCCATATGTCAATCTGTCAACTAGAAAACCCTCATAAAACTTTTTTTCACCCTCCTACTTTTCAGTCCGCCCATGTCAAAGTCAAAACTCATTAGCACTATCCTATCTAGCTTCAGCCCTACTGGTCTGCTCATCAGCTCTAAAAGGCAAATCCAAGTCTGTTTCAAAAGCCCCCCTAAGTTAGGAAGTGGCGCTTTAAGGCATTTTACCCTTGGCAACCATCAAAAAGCCAAAAAACCTCCATCTGATACAAACCAGTCATGACAGGCCTCCCACTCTGCAAATCAAGTTGATCACAGCTCTAAGTCGCGCCACTTACACAGCCCTAGGTCTCAGCACTGCATAAATCACAGTCTCAAGCTGATTATTAGGTGTTTCACAGTGTTCTATGGATTCAACAAAGACAGGAAATATAACTTCATCTCAGGAGAAAATTCTTGAATCTACATTTAGAAGAGCAGCTGCTTCTCAATGTAAACATGAGCCCGAGATATATCTGCAAGATAGAGAGTTACTCATCAAAACCTTGCAGCTTCCTTTCAGCATGAAATCACAGTAAAAGAAAAACACCACTGTCAATCAAACTGGTAATTTTTCATGGCCAAGAACCTCCTTCATCTACAAGCAGAGGGTCAAGGCGCCTCCTTCATCTACAAGCAGAGGGCGCTGGCCAATATTGACTTTAAGGATTGCAAAAGCCCAGGTTTGCTTTTTACTAGATAGTAAAACAGTGACTCTAGGTTTTCTGAGTGTAAGTGATGATCATAACAGAGCTAGGATCTAAAGTGTGCAAGAAAAGGGAAAACAGAGTTTTGGTCTTGTAAAGGAAGTCATTTGAAGTTTTCAAATCATATGAATTGTTAAAACTTTGGAGAGACATATCATTAGTGAAAACAATTCTAATCATAAGCAGCCTGTTGTTTCAACAAGACCAAATTGAAGAAAGGTTGACAAGTCATGTCATTACATAGGCAGAAGAAAAGATGGTTGTTTTTTCAAGGGTGCTAACCTCCCTACTCACAGAGATTATCTTTCAAAATACTTGTCATAAGTTGATCAAGGCAAATGGTGACATTTCAGTTTTCCCCTCAGCAAAGAGCAGTGCAATGAGACAGTGAAAACCCCCTTCACAGGAAACAAAAAGGGCAGCTATCCTTGTTTCACTTTCTAAACTCTGATGCATCATCCCCTGTTTTTTCTTCTACCCACAGTCAAAGAAGAAAGCTCAAAAACACCTAACAGTTGCATCTATAATCAAGCATGTCTTTCTTGAAAGCAGCTTCATCCATGAACAGTTGCCTTTTCAAAATTGCTACAACAACTGGCACAGACAATCTAGTTTTCTGTCATCAAGATACATCACCATGGAAACTATTGTTCATAATAGACAAAGAGTTGTTTTGATAGACTCTCAGTTTGGTTTAGAAATTTTGAAGCAAAAAATGGGTTTTCATTATTTAATGGACAGAGATATCATATAAACTGTTTTGAGCAGAGAAGTGTATTGAAAAGGGGCGCCTTTCTTAAATCAAAGGGCCATGACCAAATCCAAATAAGGTCAGCAAATTTGGGCACCTGCAGTGGGAAAGAGGTTGAAGAAGCAATTGAGGACAAGAAGCTGTCAAAGCAAGGTGAAAAGACAAACCCTATCCCTTTCAAATAATAAAGCAATCTTCAGGATTTTTAAATAGTTTTGAAGTGGGGTTTACATAACAAATGCCATCAACAGTGTTAAAAACAAAGTGGCAAAGGATGGTTTGATAGTCATCAGGGTATTATTCAAAATTTGAGTTGTTGTGTTAAATGGTCACCAGAGAGACAAAGCCAACAGGAATCACCTTTCAGACCCATGTGCATAAGTGAAACAGAGTTTTAACCTTTCCAGCTATATTTTCTTTTTATAAAGAGGTTGATTCATGTTAGCACGGTCTAAAAAATATAAAAAATCTCCGCTGCCTGCAGCACTTCGGAATCCAAGTTATAAGTACGCCAAAGATATTGTCGAAGAAAGTCAAAAGCTGTGAAAACCTTTGCAAGTGACGGTCAAAGGTTCATTTTATGTTTCAAATAATAAACTAACCGTTGGGGTTTTGTTTGTTTCAAAAGGGTAAATCGATTTGACCAACTCCATTTTTGAAAACTCCGAACAAAAGTGTCGAGCAAAGCCCCTTGCTGCCATCAAAGATCAAACACAGAAGTTTTTGAGCAATTTGAAGTTTTTTCCAACATTCGGAACTGCGCGACGCGCCTGTAAGTCTGCGCGATGCGCCTAGAAGAATTTTTGCACAGGCGGTAGACCGTCGCGCGACGCGCCTGTACGTGTGCGCTACGCGCCTGTACACGGCGCCCGGCCAACCTGACAGATCCACCCGACAGCTTTGTGCGCAGTGTGTTTTCGTTCAAACGCGTCGCCTTTGATGTTTATACCTCCAACCGGCTTCAAACACTTCTAACTCACAAGCAATGATTGGCATCTTGATTTTTAAGGTATTTAGCTTGCTCTCCTTCCCAATTCACAGTTTCTAGATAATGATTGGAGTAGAAAAGCTTGGTTGAAAACAAGATGTGTTAAGCTATAGTATTGAAAGGGGAAAAGTTGCTTTGATTTAAAAACTAAGTTTGGAAAAGCCCGAATTCACCAGCAGTGAGCATATTCATAAAATAGCTCTCCAAACAGTCAGACCTTAGTGACAAAGGAAATCAGTTAGGAGGAGAAGAAAACAGTGTTTGTTGAAGAGGGCAGTGTTCAATTTAAAGCAGGGTTTGTTTTTTTTAGAGCAGTCATAATTGAAAGCTACAGGCCTCTTCTACCACATCATAGAAACACACAAGCCCTGTTAACCTCTCTTATAAATAATGGCTTTGACATAGGGTATATGGTTCAAATAAACTGCAAAGAATGAAAGGGTTAGAGCAAGATTGTTGAGTTTGACCTAGTTTACATATCATCATATATTTTGTGGAGCTGCATATCAGGGTTAAGATCAAATCAAGGGAGGTCTTGTCCTTATTTAACTGTCTACAACACCATATACAACAAACAGTTGTTTCTATGTGAATATCCTTGTTCAGAAGACTATGATGAAGTGTTGGATTACTATTAAAGGTCTCTACAGGGAAAGAGTATGTGCTGAGCCAAACTGTGTGTTCTTACCTTTTCCTAAATCAAAGAGCAAAGGTTTCTTCTACAAAGGCAAAGGTTTCACATTGATAAGGTGCTTTAACTATTTGACAAGATAAACTCCTACAGGCTTGGTTGAACTTGTAAAGCATTCTTCGAAAATTCTGTCACCTTGTTCCATAACAGTGAGATTGAATGTATGCCCACACTGGAGGTTGACCATGTATGTGGTATGATTTTGTTTGATGGAGTGACATACCAATAGAGGATAGTAAAGTGTAATAAGAAAAAGGGGTTCTTGTTAAAGAGCAGTTTATTGGTTGAAAGCTACAGGGCAAAGTTGCTTCTACTTCTCACAGAAAGGACAGTTTTCACTGTGTATTTTGCTTGACTGCCTTTTATCCCTCAAGCTTATTTGATAAGTAGATGTCCATATAGAGCAAAGGTTTTTCTACAAAGCCAAAGGTGTTACATTGATAAGAGGTCCTGGTTATTTTGAAAAGAGAAGACTATTGCAGGCTTGGTTGAACTTTTTGGAGCATTCTAAACTCTGTTACCTTTGTTCCAGGACTGTGACAGTGACTGTCTGATTCCACTAAGGGTTGATTGCATAAGACATAAGTTTGTTGAGAAATTGGCACAATAGGAAAGGCAGGTTTGTAATGATTGCAAAGTCTACTTTGGGCAAAGATTAAAATGTGTTGTTAACCTCCAAACTTGACAAGAACAAGGTGATTGCTTAACACTTTACACAGAAATTTCACCTCACAGTTTGTCTCCTTTTTCACTGTGTGGTCTCTTATTGAAAATCTGCTGGCTGAGATATATTCAAGGTGGAAGGCCACTTTCTGAAAGAGCAGGGGTTTTTGTATTGTAAGGAAACTTGTTGCAATCATCCAAATTACATTGTTTCTCTATCAAGACAGTGAATTGGCACAGTTTGACTCCAAGAAGGCAGTTTGTAGACAGTGAGGCAGTTTGTTTCTTCAAAAGCCCATTTAGGTCAAAATGCCTCCAAGGCAAGACAGCAGGAGTGGTTCACATAAGAGATATGAGCCAATCTCTACAGAGGAGGTTAATGCTCATCCATCCATCCTTTTCAACTTCCATGAAGTAGGTTGTCTAGATTTCTACCAGAAGATACATGAGGTCAAAAGTTTTTCGCCATTGACACACCTATGCGCCCTGAGGTTCCAGAACAAGCATTTCCAGGTAGCAGACCTTGATTTCAAGTTTTCTCCAAGATCAGTGTCCAAAGCCACCAAGATTCCATATCATGGCGAGAAATGGTTCAAACAGACCCATCTTGACTTGGAAGATTATAAGCCTTTCATCAAGCCTGAGCATAGAGATACTTTCACTGCTATTTTTCCTTTTTCTTACCTTCTTGACAGCTATGCTCCTTTAATGAAAGTCATAATGAAGTATTTTACTTGTGAAGGGAGATTTGCTCGAGTTTATGCCTACCATGTCCGACTATTGATGCATTTCACTAGAAATAGGCAGCTAAATCTCCCTTACTATTTATACAAGAGCATCGAAAAGATGGCATCCACAGTCCAGAAGAAGGCCCCACCTCTGCAAATACCTTCCCTTTTCCATCATTCTCTGATCAAAATTATCATCCTACACCAGCTAGAGAAGAAAGAAGTTCCATGGGATGTATTCATCAGTCACCCAGATTTCTCTACTGTTCCTCCTGTCCATATATCTCCCACTCAGCCTATTCATCGCCCTATACCTTTGTCCAACAGCCCTACTCCTAGAAGGCTCAAAGTTACCACTGAACAGTTAGGACAGTAGGAAGAAGGAGAGGGAAGTGGACAGCAAGAAGAGAAAGGTCATGAGCAAGAGGAAAGGGATGAACATCAGCAAACAGAAGATGAGGAACAGCAGCAGGACAGTGGTGAAGGTCAGCAGCGAACAGAAGATGATGAACAGTAGGTACAAGATGAAGAGCAGCAGCTTGATATTGAAGGACAGGAACAGCAGCTTGGGCAGGAAATTGAGCAGCATCTTGAGCCACAAAATGAGCAGGAAATCCAAGCACAGCAGCAGCTTGATTTTGGTGAAAAAAGGCAGCAAGTTGAACGACGAAGAAGACACACAGCAGCCTCAAGGAGAGTAGCGGTTTCAAGAATATGTCAAGGGTAAAGCAGTTGTGTCTCCTCCTCCCAAAAGAACAAAGCCCAGCATAGCAAGCAAGAAAGGGCCTAAGGCTGCCACTCCAAAAGTGACAAAATTTGTTCCTAGCAAAAGAAAATCGCCCAAGGAACCCCTCACTAGCATGCCAAGGAGGAAAAGTGCAAGATTGGCCTTCAAAGGGAAAAGCAAGGTTGGAGAAAGTAAAAAACATGGAGGTGCATTGGCTATCATCCCAATCCAAAGCGATGACAGCGATAATGAGGCCCGCATTCTTGAAAACCTCCTAATCCATAGAGAGGGGAAAATTGAGGCATTGGAAAATGATCTTCAACGGGCAAGGAAATTCAACTATTTCTTAGAGACCCAAAATAAACAAATGAATGTTCACACAGCAGTTCATGAGGCACGAGCTATCAAATACAAGAATGAGGCAGCTAAGGCGCAAATGAAGATAGAGGAGCTCATTGGTGATTTTGATGAGGAAGAAGAGGAAGATCAGCCTAGGTGGAAGAGGCCTAGAACCATAGGGCTTAAAAGAGCCTTGGAAAAACAGAAAGAAGAAGAACAGGCCCATCTTCAAGCCTTTCCCCTCACTGCATTACTTGAGCAAGAAATTGAAGAAAATAAGGAGGCATAGCTAGAAAGAGCCAAAAAACACTTGGAGATGAAACTTGAAAGAGCAAACAGAGATCTGGAGCTGCAAAGGAAGAGGACACATCACTTTCAAAAGTTGAATCAGTTTGCCCGGCGCAAGCTAAAGGCCACCCAAGAGAAATTGAAGGAAGCAAAGGGGAAGCGCCCGGCACGGAAAGAGGAGAAAGGCATATCAGCACTTGACATTTTGGCCTCAGCTTCGGAGCATGTTGCTAGGGACCCTTGAGGGTCATGCGCACCAATTTTGGGCCCATTTTGACAACTTTTTGTTTTTTGGCATTTTTTGAGTTTTTGGTCGAAAACTCATAAATTCGCCATTTCATTTTGAGGATTTTTCAAGGGAGGAGGATGATACCAGTTGATGCCATAATTTCATGATCAGGTCCTCAGCGATTTTCAGAGCATTTGAAGATCATTTGCCCCCTCAAAATGGCGAAAAATGCTCACTTTTTGCATATTCTGCCCGGCATATCAGCAGTCTGCAATTTTCTGGCTTTTTACACACAGGTACAGATTTGGAAGACTTCCAGGCATCAGATTGAGGTGATTTCAGTTGCGCTGCAAAGTAGACACAGAGAGATTTCCAACGGGCCATCATGAGCCTCATTTCGACACCGGGAAGGCTGCCAAATGTTTCCGGCAAGTCAGGGGACCTTTTTCTGATATAAATTTGAAGTATTTTTGTAATTTTTGAACCTCAAAAATCTGCTTTTTCCAAATGTGCGTTTAGCTATTTTTGCACTTGGAAAATGATGCAAAGTCAATATAATTTCCGTTTTTAGCATTTTTTTTAGATATTTTATGGGATATTTTGTGCCTTGGGCTTTGCAAAGCCTCAAGGACAAGTTTAGATATTTTGATTAGGCCAATGGGATAGCTAGTTGCACCATGAGGTTTTCCTCACTTGAGCCTATTTATTCCAAAAGGCTTCATTGTAAAACAAGGCTGAACTTGAGAGAAGAAGCAATATATTGGTCATATGAGCTTTGAAGAACATACTTGTGTTATGATTTTGGACTGCCTCTTGGATGCTTTTGATGAATGATGAAAGATTGTTGATGGATTCCATGACATGGTAGAATGGTATAGTGTTTCTTGCTTTGTTGTTGTCTTCTAGTTTTCATTCATGATACATGCTTCTTGCTTGCTATAGATCAGTAGAGATTAAGTTTGAGATATGCCCATGGAGGCACCTTAAAATTCCTGAATCTTCATAGCTTTTATGTTTTCTTCTTCCTTAGTTGCACTAAATAATTCTTAACTGCTCTTTAGTAACTTAAGGATATTGTTGCTAGTTTCATTCATAAGTTCTATGCATGTTGAGTAGGATGTATGGTGTGCCCTGCTTACCTATGACTGTCCATAGTTCTATCCATGAAGCTATCTCTTTGACTGATTAGATTATCATCTTGTTGAACCAAGGAGGCCTAGTCCCAATCTAGCCCTTTGCCTAAAACCATGAAAGCTTGTTTGTGAAAGTGCCCAATAACTTAAATACTGTGTTTAGGCGTTCCAGCATAGTATCTTGAGTTGTTAGTCCGTCTTATGTGTTTTCCCCAAAGTCTGATAGCCATTTCCCAAAGTTAGAGGGTCTTATACTTCTATGCATGGCTTGAATGTTTGTTTCGATGTGTTGATTAGTTTATAGTTACATTTTTCATGATTAAGGGTTTTCTTTACCATGTTTATGTTATCTATCAAACCAGTGATGCTTAAAACTCCTTTTTATTCACAAACTTGATGTCCATTTACTCCATTTTGCCCAAAGATCCTTTCTACCTTGAATCAAATCGGCCCTACAGCAGCCTTATATCATCATCTGATAGCTTCCTTGACCTTTTTGACCCCATAGCCCAGTTGATCTGACTTCTTGTTACCTGTTTTATATCTTTGATCAGTTTATCCCTCACAAACTTAAAAACCAAAAATCAAAAAACTCACTTCATAACTAGCCTAATATCAGAACACCATAAGCAAACACACCGATATCTTTTACACACATAGAGAGAGCCCTCTCTGAGTCCAGGAAGGCTAGGTCCTTGGGCTCCAAAGCTTGGTTTGATGTTACATCGTCATTTGGCTCACCAATCGGCCAAATCACGGGACCCTAACATAATGGCGATCACAGTGGGACCTTGAGTCAAAATATCCTAGGTATCCCTTAGGAACTCTCAAAATCTCAGTCAAACTTAGAAGAGTAGAATCTGGTTGTCTCACCATCCTAGCAAAATGATGAGCCAGTTATAGGAAACTCTTCCAAACCTCAGGACTACATAAAACTCAAAAAACCCCAAAACACTCCCTTAGATTGGCTTTTGACAGTACTGGTGGTGGACCATACACATACACCTCAAAACAGCTAAAAATCCACCTGGCAACTCCACTAGCCTCCAGTAGGCCTTACTACTTTGCTAAATTTTAGAATACCATCAGATTCAGCCACCTCATCGCCACCCTAACATAATGGCGATCACGGTGGGGCATATTGAGTACATGACAGTCTAGAAAACTTTTATAGACTCCTTAGTCCTTCAACTTTTAACTTAAACCATCAGCCTTTAGAATCATTTAGTGTAAAATCTCTGTTTCACCATCTTAGCAAAGTGATGAATCAGGTTTATAACACTCTTACATCCTAGGCTGCACATAAAACTCAGAAAAAACCACAAAAAACTCCCTTAGATTGGTTTTTGACAGTACTGGTGGTGGACCATACAAGTATACCTTAAAACAACTGACATTCCACCTGGCAACTCCACTAACCTCTAGTAGGCCTTACTATTTTACCAAACTCTAGGTTACTATCCGATAGACCTATCCCATCGCTCACTAACATAGCGGGAGATAATAGGACACTGAGTACACAATAGTCTGGCAAACTCTTGTACACTTTTGAGTCCTTTAGATACTTAAACAAGCAAGTAGTCCATAGACCCATTTAGAGTAAACCCTTTTTGTTCTCATCACCCTAGCGAAGTGTTGAAACAAGTCTAGGATACTTTAAACCATAGGCTGCACATAAAACTCAGAAAATCCAAAACATTTCCAGATTAGTTACCGGTGGTAGACCATAGCTATCTTCACAAAAACAACCCAGTTCCACCTGGCGACTCCACTAGTCCATCCCTTTTATTTTTGATCATCCTTCACCTTAGTAGAACTTTAGAGAGACCACCCATCCAAATCATTCATAAATACCACTCTCTCTAAACTCTAGATCCAAAATCTGGCTTCACGAAGAATCAACACCAGAGCCCATCCGGACCCAAATCCCCCTATCATAGTAGATGACCCAGAGAAGATTCTATGGCAAGCTTTTGAAACTGACCATCTAGCTATTAGTAGATCCATCCGTAAAACAAGATCAGTACCTAAAAATCTCACTATCCTACCAGATTCACCTTTTGAATTAGAGTCATCAAAAACTTTTCCCAGAAGCAAATCATAGAGTAAGATAAACTTTGACAATCTTGAACCCCTAGACCCACCACAGAGTCCTAGTAGAGAAGCTTCACCTACCACTCCTCCTGACTTCCAGCTTCTCTATCAATTTGGCTCCTACCATCCCAGATCTGCTCAAAACCAGATCACCAGTCCAAGTTCATCCGCCACACCTGGTCAAACCACCACTGTTCAAACCACCTCATCTCAGCCTACTAGTCCTCATCTTGTACATCATCCATTAGCTCCCGTCATGGCAGCCTGGTATGCACCTTTGGTATTGCCACCGCCTTTGGCTCCTCTCCCAAATAAATATCAAGACAAAATTCCGCACTTTACCGGAGAAGACACCACCACACCTCAACAGCATATAAGTAGGATGACTAATGCTTATGAATACCTGGAGGTACAAGACGAGACCGTCAGAATGAGAATATTTGCCCAAAGTCTTGGTGGTGAACCCAAAACATGGTTCAAAAGCTTAACTCCAAACAGCATCCACAATATCCCAGAATTACATCAAGTCTTCAAAAATAGGTTGGAAATCCGAAGAAACCCTATTCAAATCCTGTCAGAATATAACAACCTAAAACGGGAAAATGGGGAAAGTGTCCAAGCTTATTGTACTAGGTTCAACAGTGTATATAACTCTCTCCCACCTCATTTCAAACCACCACTTGGCTTAGCCTTGGAAAAATTCCCCGAGGGTTTCAATCCAGACATGACATATCATCTAAGAGACAAGGATCCCCCTACCTTAGAGGAAATGCAACAAATAGCCATAAAAGCAGATGCCAACTTAGCAGAAAAAAGGGCTAGGACTAGATCAGAAAGAAAGGTCACATATAAAGACGAGGTCTCCACTTCATCACCTTCCCTAGATCCTAGAATAGATGACTTAGTCAAAACAATGGCCAAAATGTGGGAAAGGATAAATGAAAAGGCTCCTGTTAGGGACAACCAGCCAAACCCTCCAAACAGAAACCGAAACCAAAACTTTAGGAGGGAACAACCCCAAAACAGACCAAGGGAAAATGACCAACAAATTAGGCCACCATTCAACGAAAAATATGTGGAAGAAGATGACAGGGATACAGAAACTCTTGATGAACATCATTTAAACCTCATAGGATCTGATAATGAGAGTGAGGTGTACCTCACAGAAGAAGAACAAGGGTTCTTTTCTCCTAATCAGGATGAGACCAACTATGAAGATCTCGACGATCCTGCCATAGATTTTCAGAATGACATTATAGAAGCGCACAGGAAATATGACCTTAGAAGCAAAAGAAACCAAGATAATTCCAAGAAAGGTAACTCAGATACTGCTAAAACCCCTGATACCACCCTCAAGAAAGCAGTGAGCAGTGACAAAATCAAGGTAGAGAAAAGTGACCAAAACAAAGCTAAAGTTACCCAAACTAGTCCTAACCCAGCTATTCTGAGCACTTCCACAAAAGTTACCGAAGCAACTATGGCAAAAAAAATCCCAAAAAAAAGCCAACAAACTCAGAACATAGAGAAGGTCGTGGCTGAAAAAACTGAAACAAACATATCTAAACTTCAGCTGCCTTTCATTTTTGAAGGCGAAATCGCCAAGATCAAGATCACCATGCCTCTTACTGAACTCATTGCCCAAAACTCTTATAAATCCCAAGTACTAAAAGTCCTAAATCTAGGGAATGATGCAAAAACTGTTAATCTGGCTGATGACACTCTTGAAGTGTTTTTTGGTCCGAGGATAGAGGGAAAATTCCAAGAAGGAACTACTCTTCCATTTTACATTAGCCTAAACATCCACGACCAAATCCTCCACAATGCCATGCTAGACTCTGGCGCCTCGCATAATCTTATGCCGAAGGTAGTAATGGAAACACTAGGCCTGGAAATCACAAGACCATACAAAGACTTGTATTCATTTGATTCGAGTAGAGTTAAATGCCTGGGTTTGATCAAAGACCTTTGTTTTAGTCTGGCCCAAATACCTGCGAAACATCTAATCATGGATATAGTAGTGGCAGACATCCCTCCCAAATACGGGATGCTTCTATCCAGATCCTGGGGAGCCAAAATCCAAGGGAATATTCAACTGGACATGTCATATGCCACCATTCCTATGTTCGGCCAGACCAGAATACTCTACCGAGAATCACACATGAAATACATGATTAGCAGTCAAGATAGGCCAGACAACATTCCAATGTGTTCCTTGCGTTCCGACCTGAACTCTTTCATTATGCATATTGATGAAAACATGGAAGAAGAGTCAGAAGAAACTGAAATAAACTTAGATCCACCACATCAGTTGTCCCTGGTGCCTTATGATGAACTAGACACTCAAAACTACCATGATCATGAACAGCTGTGTCATGAAGAAAGTAAGTATGTCCCTTCTAAGGTAGGATTAGAGCAAGAAGCGCAAACCCTTATGTACTATCAAGTGAATTACTCTAACCCTAGTCAAACACCAGCAATAACCTGCGGAAATTTTTTCCGGGTAAAGGCTTTAGAAGACTTACACATCATAAACCTGTTCAGAACCCGGGAGCAAGGGAGTTTAATGTTTCTACCATACCTCAAAGATTTACCATCATATGGATCATCCACTACAAATGAAACTTTGACTATAGCCCCAGCAGCTAAAAATCTACAAAAAATGCCTGATAAACTTCTTATGAGCAAGAATGATAGTTGCAGTCCCAGCATACCTAAGCTACTGAAATTGACTCATATTCTATCTTTTCATGAAGAACTTAGAAATGCTAAAATCAGAAACCTCATGCAGAATACCAATTTCTACAGGAAAAACAAGGGAATATACTGTGTCACTACCTTTCCCTCAAAGAATAACTTTGACAAGAGAAAACACAACAATCTGAAACAAACTGAAATAATCAGGGATAAAACAGATGGTCATAGAGTCTGTTTTGATTTTAGAAATAATACTGCATATCCCTATAACAGAAATTATGTTTTTTCTACCCAAGACCATGATTTACCAATTAAAAGTGCTTTTAATCATGTTTTTTCGCAAGATGATGTTTCAGGTTATGTTCAAAAGATTCCCTTGCAAAGTAGACAGCTTAAAGATTTTTTCCAGTTTGCGGGAGGTAGATCCGATTTCAGAATCAAAATTGCAAAACCGCCCAATATCAGAAATCTGTTCATAAAGGCCATGTTCCCAGTTTTAAATTTCTGCATTTTTGCATACTTTGATGATTTCATTATCTATTTCAAAAATGATCAAGAGTACATGCATTACTTAAGGAAAAAGTACAGTACGGAAAAGAGTGGAAATTAGATATTCAAAGAGGTACAGCGGGAAGATACCGAGCTTTTCAGAGATTCTTGCATGAATCCCTGTGTCATGTTAGAGAGAGAAAACTTCCCAAATTTCTCTTTTCAGGAGTTGAGTGGGCCAAGGCTGAGAGGAGATCCTTACGAGGATAAGATGCTTAAATTCCGTCATTTCCAAGATTTCTGAGTTTGAAACACTTTCATTCATTGTACATACCATTGTTTGAAATATAGAAAAATAGAAACGTCAAAAACAGTAAAAGATAGAAAAGGGGGCGAGTGAAGATAGAACAAGGGCCCCAAGTTCCAAAAAATAGTCCTTCGGAAAGCGAGCAAGTCTAAATGCCGCTACTAGTGTTTCAATGTCTTGTTCAACTATCTAGCCTAATCATAGCTGAGCATGTTTAAATTTATTTGCTGATAAGTTAGTGAGTGCAAAAGATAGTCAACATTGTGTAAGATTGACTTATCACAGAGTTTAGATTAGGGAGAGATTCTGGTTCCACATGCCTAAAACAGAACCAAAGAGAGAAGCGAGGGATGAAAAATACATTGTACATCTTATCCCCGCTTGCCTAGTTTTCCTTTTATTGCAAAATAATATTTGTGTGCAGCTTGTCTTTTACGCTGCAAATGCATAACAAATCAGATTGTCTAATCCTGATTTGATCATTTTGAATTTCATGTTTTAGATTAGAGAACAAAATCCTGTCAAACTGCTTAATCTTGACAGTCGATCTAGCATAGGTAGAGTAATGAAGGAGTTCATCAGTGTAATCTGAACTCCCGGCAAATATAAGAGTAGAAATAGATAGGTTCATTTTGCAAAAAGAAAAATATACATTGTCAAAAGGCTGCCAGTTCAAATGCGCCAAAGAAAATAAAAAATGTTAGGAAAGATAGTGGGGTAGGTAGAAGTATCATTGATGTTAACCATGCTGTCACTTTTCAGAAATAGCATCAAAGAAAGGTGAAATTTTGCGCCATTGGATAAGGCACTAGTCTTCATAAGCCAAAAATCTGAATTCTGGACACCTCCTAACGAGGAGCTGCCCTCTCCAAATGGAGCCACTATTAGTCATCAGTATTTTTCACTTGTTAGTGATGACTAGATCCATAGCTAAGTTTTCTAGAAGCTGATCTCCATATGTCAATCTGTCATCTAGAAAACCCTCATAAAACTTTTTTTCGCCCTCCTACTTTTCAGTCCACCCATGTCAAAGTCAAAACTCATTAGCACTATCCTATCTAGCTTCAACCCTACTGGTCTGCTCATCAGCTCTAAAAGGCAAATCCAAGTCTGTTTCAAAAGCCCCCCTAAGTTAGGAAGTGGCGCTCTAAGGCATTTTACCCTTGGCAACCATCAAAAGGCCAAAAAACCTCCATCTGATACAAACCAATCATGGCAGGCCTCCATCTCTGCAAATCAAATTGATCACAGCTCTAAGTCGCGCCACTTACACACCCCTAGGTCTCAGCACTGCATAAATCACAGTCTCAAGCTGATTATTAGGTGTTTCACAGTGTTCTATGGATTCAACAAAGACAGGAAATATAACTTCATCTCAGGAGAAAATTCTTGAATCTACATTTAGAAGAACAGCTGCTTCTCAATGTAAACATGAGCCTGAGATATATCTGCAAGACAGAGAGTTACTCATCAAGACCTTGCAGCTTCCTGTCAGCATGAAAATCACAGTAAGAGAAAGACACCACTGTCACAACAAACTGGTAATTTGTCATGGCCAAGAACCTCCTTCATTTACAAGCAGAGGGTTAGGGCGCCTCCTTCATCTACAAGCAGAGGGCGCTGGCCAATATTGACTTTAAGGATTGCAAAAGCCCAGGTTTTCTTTTTACTGAACAGTGAAACAGTGACTCTAGGTTTTCTGAGTGTAAGTGATGATCATAATAGGGCTAGAGTCTGAAGTATGCAAGTTAAAGGGAAAACAGAGTTTTGGTCTTGTAAAGGAAGTCATTTGAAGTTTTCAAATCATATGAATTGTTAAAACCTTGGAGAGACATATCATTAGTGAAAACAATTCTAATCATAAGCAGCCTGCTGTTTCAACAAGACCAAATTGAAGAAAGGTTGACAAGTCATGTCATTACACAGGCAGAAGAAAAGATGGTTGTTTTTTCAAGGGTGCTAACCTCCCTACTCACAGAGATTATCTTTCAAAAGACTTGTCATAAGTTGATCAAGGCAAATGGTGACATTTCAGTTTTCCCCTCAGCAAAGAGCAGTGCAATGAGACAGTGAAAACCCCCTTCACAGGAAACAAAAAGGGTAGCTATCCTTGTTTCACTTTCTAAACTCTGATGCATCATCCCCTTTTTTGTCTTCTACCCACAGTCAAAGAAGAAAGCTCAAAAACACCTAACAGTTGCATCTACAATCAAGCATGTCTTTCTTGAAAGCAGCTTCATCCATGAACAGTTGCCTTTTCAAAATTGCTACAACAACTGCCACAGACAATCTAGTTTTCTGTCATCAAGATACATCACCATGGAAACTATTGTTCATAATAGACAAAGAGTTGTTTTGATAGACTCTCAGTTTGTTTTAGAAAGTTTGAAGCAAAAAATGGGTTTTCATTATTTAATGGACAGAGATATCATATAAAATGTTTTGAGCAGAGAAGTGTATTGAAAAGGGGCGCCTTTCTTAAATCAAAGGGCCATGACCAAATCCAAATAAGGTCAGAAAATTTGGGCACCTGCAGTGGGAAAGAGGTTGAAGAAGCAATTGAGGACAAGAAGCTATCAAAGCAAGGTGAAAAGGCAAACCCTATCCCTTTCAAATAATAAAGCAATCTTCAGGATTTTTAAACAGTTTTGAAGTGGGGTTTACATAACAAATGCCATCAACAGTGTTAAAAACAAAGTGGCAAAGGATGGTTTGATAGTCATCAGGGTATTATTCAAAATTTGAGTTGTTGTGTTAAATGGTCACCAGAGAGACAAAGCCAACAGGAATCACCTTTCAGACCCATGTGCATAAGTGAAACAGAGTTTTAACCTTTCCAGCTATATTTGCTTTTTATAAAGAGGTTGATTCATGTTAGCACGGTCGAAAAAACATAAAAAATTTCCGCTACCTGCAGCACTTCGGAATCCAAGTTATAAGTACGCCAAAGATATTGTCGAAGAAAGTCAAAAGTTGTGAAAACCTTTGCAAGTGACGGTCAAAGGTTCATTTTATGTTTCAAATAATAAACTAACCGTTGGGGTTTTGTTTGTTTCAAAAGGGTAAATTGATTTGACCAACTCCATTTTTGAAAACTCCGAACAAAAGTGTCGAGCAAAGCCCCTTGCTGCCATCAAAGATCAAACACAGAAGTTTTTGAGCAATTTGAAGTTTTTTCCAACAGTCGAAACTGCGCGACGCGCCTGTAAGTCTACGCGACGCGCCCAGAAGAATTTTTGCACAGGCGGTAGACTGTCGCGTGATGCGCCTGTACGTGTGCGCGATGCGCCTGTACACAGCGCCTGGCCGACCCGACAGATCCACCCGACAGCTTTGTGCGCGGTGTGTTTTCGTTCAAACGCGTCGCGTTTGATGTTTATACCTCCAACCGGCTTCAAACACTTCTAACTCACAAGCAATGATTGGCATCTTGATTTTTAAGGTATTTAGATTGCTCTCCTTCCCAATTCACAGTTTCTAGATAATGATTGGAGCAGAAAAGCTTGGTTGAAAACAAGATGTGTTAAGCTATAGTATTGAAAGGGGAAAATTTGCTTTGATTTAAAAACTAAGTTTGGAAAAGCCCGAATTCACCAGCAGTGAGCATATTCATAAAATAGCTCTCCAAACAATCAAACCTTAGTGACAAAGGAAATCAGTTAGGAGGAGAAGAAAACAGTGTTTGTTGAAGAGGGCAGTGTTCAATTTAAAGCAGGGTTTGTTTTTTTTAGAGCAGTCATAATTGAAAGCTATAGGCCTCTTCTACCACATCATAGAAACACACAAGCCCTGTTAACCTCTCTTATAAATAATGGCTTTGACATAGGGTATATAGTTCAAATAAACTGCAAAGAATGAAAGGGTTAGAGCAAGATTGTTGAGTTTGACCTAGTTTACATATCATCATATATTTTGTGGAGCTGCATATCAGGGTTAAGATCAAATCAAGGGACGTCTTGTCCTTATTTAACTGTCTACAACACCATATACAACAAACAGTTGTTTCTATGTGAATATCCTTGTTCAGAAGACTGTGCTAAAGTGTTGGATTACTATTAAAGGTCTCTACAGGGAAAGAGTATGTGCTGAGCCAAACTGTGTGTTCTTACCTTTTCCTAAATCAAAGAGCAAAGGTTTCTTCTACAAAGGCAATGGTTTCACATTGATAAGGTGCTTTAACTATTTGACAAGATAAACTCCTACAGGCTTGGTTGAACTTGTAAAGCATTCTTCGAAAATTCTGTCACCTTGTTCCATAACAGTGAGATTGAATGTATGCCCACACTGGAGGTTGACCATGTATGTGGTATGATTTTGTTTGATGGAGTGACATACCAATAGAGGATAGTAAAGTGTAATAAGAAAAAGGGGTTCTTGTTAAAGAGCAGTTTATTGGTTGAAAGCTACAGGGCAAAGTTGCTTCTACTTCTCACAGAAAGGACAGTTTTCACTGTGTATTTTGCTTGACTGCCTTTTATCCCTCAAGCTTATTTGATAAGTAGATGTCCATATAGAGCAAAGGTTTTTCTACAAAGCCAAAGGTGTTACATTGATAAGAGGTCCTGGTTATTTTGAAAAGAGAAGACTATTGCAGGCTTGGTTGAACTTTTTGGAGCATTCTAAACTCTGTTACCTTTGTTCCAGGACTGTGACAGTGACTGTCTGATTCCACTAAGGGTTGATTGCATAAGACATAAGTTTGTTGAGAAATTGGCACAATAGGAAAGGCAGGTTTGTAATGATTGCAAAGTCTACTTTGGGCAAAGATTAAAATGTGTTGTTAACCTCCAAACTTCACAAGAACAAGGTGATTTCTTGACACTTTACACAGAAAATTTACCTAGCAGTTTGTCTCCTTTTCACTGCATGGTATCTTATTGAAAAGTCTGCCAGTTGAGATACTTTAAAGGTGGACAGGCCACTTTCTGAAAGAGCAGGGGTTTTTGTATTGTAAGGAAACTTGTTGCAATCATCCAAATTACATTGTTTCTCTATCAAGACAGTGAATTGACACAGTTTGACTCCAAGAAGGCAGTTTACACACAGTGAGGCAGTTTGTTTCGTCAAAAGCACATTTAGGTCAAAATGCCTCCAAGGCAAGACAGCAGAAGTGGTCCACATAAAAGATATGAGCCAATCTCTACAGAAGAGGTTAATGCTCATCCATCCATCCTTTTCAACTTCCATGAAGTAGGTTGCCTAGATTTCTGCCAGAAGATACAGGAGGTCAAAAGCTTTTCGCCATTAACACACTTATGCGCCCTGAGATTCAAAGAAAAACATTTCCAAGTGGCAGGTCTTGATTTCAAGATTTCTCCAAGGTATGTGTCCAAGGCCACCAAGATTCCATATCATGGCGAAAAATGGTTCAAACAGGCCCATCTTGACTTAGAAGATTACAAGCCTTTCATCAAGCCTGAGCATAGAGATACTTTCACTGCTATTTTTCCTTTTTCTTATCTTCTTGACAGCTATGCTCCTCTTATGAAAGTCATAATGAAGTATTTTACTTGTGAAGGGAGGTTTGCTCGAGTTTATGCCTACCATGTCCGACTATTGATGCATTTCACTAGAACTAGGCAGCTAAATCTCCCTTACTTTTTATACAAAAGCCTCGAGAAGATGGCATCCACAGTCCAGAAGAAGGCCCCACCTCTGCAAATACCTTCCCTTTTCCATCATTCTCTGATCAAAATTATCATCCTACACCAACTAGAGAAGAAAGAGGTTCCATGGGATGTATTCATCAGTCACCTAGATTTCTCTACTGTTCCTCCTGTCCATATATCTCCCACTCAGCCAATTCATCGCCATATACCTTTGTCCAGCAGGCCTACTCCTAGAAGGCTCAAAATGACTACAGAACATCTAGGACAGCAGGAAGAAGGAGAGGGAAGTAGACAGCAAGAAGAGAAAGGTCATGAGCAAGAGGAAAGGGATGAAGGTCAGCAGCGAACAGAAGATGATGAACAGCAGGTACAAGAGGAAGAGCAGCAGGTTAATATTGGAGGACAGGAACAACACTTGGGCAGGAAATTGAGAAACAGCTTAAGCCAGAAAATGAGCAGGAAATCCAAGCACAGCAGCAGCTTGATTTTGATGAAAAAGGGCAGCAGGTTGAAACACAAATTGAACAAGGCATTGAAGAAGAACAACAAATTGATGTTGGCGAACAGGGGCAGCAAATTGAACAGCAAGAAGAAGACACCTAGCAGCCTCAAGGAGAGTAGCAGTTTCAAGAAGATGTCAAGGGTAAAGCAGTTGTGTCCCCTCCTCCCAAAAGAACAAAGCTCAGCACAACAAGGAAGAAAGGGCCTAAGGCTGCTACCCCAAAAGTGACAAAAGTTGTCCCTAGCAAAAGAAAATTGCCCAAGGAACCCCTCACTAGCATGCCAAGAAGAAAAAGTGCAAGATTGGCTTTCAAAGGGAAAGGCAAAATTGGAAAAAGTCAAGAACATGGAGGTGCATCGGCTGTCATTCCAATCCAAAGTGATGACAGCGATAATGAAGCCCGCATTCTTGAAAACCTCCTAATCCATAGAGAGGGGAAAATTGAGGCATTGGAGAATGATCTTCAACGGGCAAGGAACTTCAACTATTTCTTGGAAACCCAAAACAAACAGATGAGTGTTCACACAGCTGTTCATGAAGCACGGGCAATCAAATACAAAAATGAAGCAGCTAAGGCGCAAATGAGGATAGAGGAGCTCATCGGTGAGTTTGATGAGGAAGAAGAAGAGGGAGACCAGCCTAGGCAGAAGAGGCTTAGAACCATAGGGCTTAAAAGAGCTTTGGAAAAGCAGAAAGAAGAAGAACAGGCCCACCTTCAAGCTTTTCCCCTCACTGCCCTACTTGAGCAAGAAATTGAAGAAAACAAAGAGGCATGGCTAGAAAGAGCCAACAAAAACTTGGAGATGAAGCTTGAAAGAGAAAACAGAGATCTGGAGCTGCAAAGGAAGAGGACACATCACTTTCAAAAGTTGAATCAGTTTGCCCGGCGCAAACTAAAGGCAGCCCAAGAGAAACTGAAGAAGGAAAAGGGGAAGCGCCCAGCACGGAAAGAGGAGAAAGGCATATCAGCACTTGATATTTTGGCCTCAGCTTCGGAGCATGTTGCGAGGGACCCTTGAGGGTCATGCGCACCAATTTTGGGCCCATTTCGACAACTTTTGTTTTTTGGCATTTTTTGGGTTTTTGGTCCAAAACTCATAAATTCGCCATTTCAGTTTGAGGATTTGTCAAGGGAGGAGGATGATATCAGTTGATGCCATAATTTCATGATCAGGTCCTCAGCGATTTTCAGAGCATTTGGAGATCATTCACCCCCTCAAAATGGCAAAAAATGCTCACTTTTTGCACATTTTGCCCGGCATATCAGCAGTCTGCAATTTCCTGGCTTTTTACACACAGGTACATATTTGGAAGACTTCCAGGCATCAGATTGAGGTGATTTCAGTTGCGCCGGAAAGTAGACACAAATATATTTCCAATGGGCCATCATGAGCCTCATTTCGACACCGGGAAGGCTGCCAAATGTTTCCGGCAAGTCAGGGGACCTTTTTCTGATATAAATTTGAAGTATTTTTGTAATTTTTGAACCTCAAAAATCTGCTTTTTCCAAATGTGCGTTTAGCTATTTTTGCACTTGGAAAATGATGCAAAGTCAATATAATTTCCGTTTTTAGCATTTTTTTAGATATTTTATGGGATATTTTGTGCCTTCGGCTTTGCAAAGCCTCAAGGACAAGTTTAGATATTTTGATTAGGCCAATGGGATAGCTAGTTGCACCATGAGGTTTTCCTCACTTGAGCCTATTTATTCCAAAAGGCTTCATTGTAAAACAGGGCTGAACTTGAGAGAAGAAGTAATATATTGGTCATATGAGCTTTGAAGAACATACTTGTGTTATGATTTTGGACTGCCTCTTGGATGCTTTTGATGAATGATGAAGGATTGTTGATGGATTCCATGACATGGTAGAATGGTATAGTGTTTCTTGCTTTGTTGTTGTCTTCTAGTTTTCAGTCATGATACATGATTCTTGCTTGCTATAGATCAATAGAGATTAAGTTTGAGATATGCCCATGGAGGCACCTCAAAATTCCTGAATCTTCATAGCTTTTATGTTTTCTTCTTCCTTAGTTGCACTAAAGAATTCTTAACTGCTCTTTAGTAACTTAAGGATATTGTTGCTAGTTTTATTCATAAGCTCTATGCATGTTGAGTAGGATGTATGGTGTGCCCTGCTTACCTATGATTGTCCATAGTTCTTTCCATGAAACTATCTCTTTGACTGATTAGCTTATCATCTTGTTGAACCAAGGAGGCCTAGTCTCGATCTAGCCCTTTGCCTAAAACTATGAAAGCTTGTTTGTCAAAGTGCCCAATAACTTAAAGACTGTGTTTAGGCGTTCCGGCATAGTATTTTGAGTTGTTAGTCCGTCTTATGTGTTTTCCCCAAAGTCTGATAGCCATTTCCCAAAGTTAGAGGGTCTTATACTTCTATGCATGGCTTGACTGTTTATTTCTATGTATTATTTAGCTTGTAGTTACATTTTCCATGATTAATGTCTTGCCATAACATGTTTAGGTCTGCTGTCAAACTAGTTATGCTTGAAATCCTTCGTATTTCACAAACTTGATGTCCATTTACTCCATTTTGCCCAAAGATCCTTTCTACCTTGAATCAAATCGGCCCTACAGCAGCCTTGTATCATCATTTGATAGCTTCCTTGACCTTTTTGACCCCATAGCCCAGTTGATCTAACTTCTTGTTACCCATTTTATATCTTTGATCAGTTTTATCCCTCACAAACTTAAAAAACCAAAAATAAAAAAACTCACTTCATAACTAGCCTAATATCAGAACACCATAAGCAAACACACCGATATCTTTTACACATATAGAGAGAGCCCTCTCTGAGTCCAGGAAGGCTAGGTCCTTGGGCTCCAAATCTTGGTTTGATGTTACATCGTCATTTGGCTCACCAATCGGCCAAATCACGGGACCCTAACAGGATGACCTTCGTAATCAATGAGCTCATAGTCCCCATTCCGCAAGACACATTTAACAATGTAGGGCCCATGCCACATGCGTTGAAATTTTCCTGCCCCCAGCTTATCATGAGCCTGGTCGTACATGTGGATGAGGTATCCTTCTACGAAGGAGCGAGGGGAAACCAGATGATCAAAATGAGCTTTGACTCGCTTCTTCTATGCTTCAATGACTAAAGCAGCAAAGCAGCGAGTTTTGTCCAACCTTTCTAAGTAGAGAAGACACTCTTCTTTTGGTGAAGTGTTTGGCAGCAATTCAACAGCCAACTTGAGCGAAGGTATTTCACACTCAATCGGAAGGGTAGCTTCCAGACCGTAAACAAGCTAAAATGGAGTGAATTTAGTTTCATCCTTAACTAAGGTTTGGTAAGCCCAAAGAGCCGAAAATAACATGAGATTCCAGTTTGATTTGTGCATCCCAATCATACGTTGTATCATGGTGATAATAAATTTATTCATAGCTTCAACCTGGCCATTGGCCTGAGGATAGTACGGCGTTGAGCTGTCGTGACACAGGCCCAACTTGGAAGTCAACTCCGCCACCATATAATGCTGAAAATGGGAACCATGATTGGTAACAATGGCTTGAGGGACACCAAACCTATAAATTATGTGATTGAATATGAACTGAGTTGTTGTCTTACCATCAGTCATAAGTGTAGGCATTGCTTCGGCCCATTTGGTGAAGTAGTCAATGGCTACGATGATATAAGCATGCCCCCCGGCCAAGTGAGGGTTACACGTCATAACATCGATGCCCTACTTCGCAAAGGGACCAATGGTAATGACAGGATGGAGGTGTGAAGGTGGCGCGCGCATCTTGTGCTGGTAGATCTGGCAGTCATGACATTTACGAACAGTAACAATGCAGTCCTTGAAGATGGTGGGCCAGAAATACTCAGCACGGAGAATTTTTTGTGCAGTAGCATAACGAGACATGTGACCACCACAGACACTACTCTGATAGTCATTCAGGGCTTTCTCAACCTCCTCAAGATTCAAACACCAACGGAGAATGGAATCAACTCCGATGCGGTAGAGTGTATCCCCGACTATACGATAGGGGTGCGATTAATGACAGATGCGTCAGTGAGAATCCTTCGACAACTCAAATATGAAAATAGAAGTCTAAAGATAATCGATGATATCACCGTACCAAGGATCGAGGGTGCTGATTAAGAAGAGTGTATCGTCTGGAATGCATTCCTCGGAACCAGACGAAACAGAGTCGGAAGGGAGAGAGCAGATAAGATCGACGAAGACTAATGATTTCTTCAACTTGGCAGTAGCAAATTCCAAATCTAACTCTTGGAGGATGAAAATCCACTTCGAGTACTTTCCCCCCAGCAATTGTCAAGACAATATGTAGGTCATTGGGTTGCAATCAGAAATCACAGTCACCGTACGCAACAGGATGTAGTGACAAAAATTTTGAATTTCTTGAATAGCAGCCAATGCCAACTTCTCAACATGTGCATATCGCGTTTCAGCATCGAGAAGGTTACGAGACAGATAGTAAATAACATACTTGTCATCGACATCATCCTCTTGTACCAAAACCATGGAAATCGTGCTGAAAGCAGTGGCCAAATAGAGGGAATAATTGCGATGATAATTTGGAGGATGCAATAAAGGAGCGTTGACAAGAAACATCTTTAAGGCATCGAAAGACTTCTGAGCGATCTCATCCCAAAGGAACGGAGTGCCCTGCTTTAGTAATTGCATGTATCCTTTAGCCACTTCGGCATAGTTATGTATAAAACGGCGCAAAAAGTTAGCCTTTCCCTACAGACTCTACAGCTGATGTAATAAGGATGGAGAGGGGAGATTAATGATAGCCTCAACTTTGAACGGATCGAGGTGAATTCCATCTTTGGAAACGATAAACCCTAAAATTCTACCGGAATCGACGCAAAAGATGCACTTATGCGAATTCAGCCGAATGTTATAGCATCGAAAGCGAAGAAAAATCTAATGGAGATGGTCAGGATGGTCCTTATGTTTAGTTGAATGAGCAGGAATTTCATCCAAATAAGGTTGAACGATGTGTTTAATATCATGAAAAGCATAGGACATCACCCACTGAAATGTAGCCCCAGCATTTTTCAAGCCAAAAGGGAGCTTCTTATATGCGAAAATACCCTAAGGACAGATAAAGGCAGTCTTATGCTGATCGGTCGGGAGAATGTTAATCTGGTTATAGCCAAAAAATCCATCCATAAGGGAAAAAATCTCACTTCCCGCACAATCATCAATGATTTGATCAATAAAAGGTGTAGGATAATTATCCTTAGGGCAGGCCCAGTTAATGTCACGATAATCAACACAAACCTGAATGGTGCCTTGTTTCTTATCTACAGGGACAATATTGGACACCCATTCTTCCAAGGGAATCGGATAGATAAAACCAGCTTTGAGAAGTTTTTCAACTTCACCCTTAATAACTTCATCCTTTCTAGGGTGCATAGGACAAAGATGTCGACGAACAGGCTTTGCACCAGGATATGTCGAAATCTCATGCACCACTATACTGGGATCGATGCTGGCATCTCTTCGTAAGACCATGCACAGACATCGCAGAACTCACAGAAAAGGCTAGTATAAACCTGGACTTCATCTGAAGAAAAGGTGACCCCAATATGGATGTTCTCGATAACTCCCAGTCTCATGGAAATTTCAATAGGTGTTGTTTGTGTGATGTTACTCAAGTTACCCGCTGTAAAAAATTCATGTGTCAGAATAGGCATTTGAAGTGGAGGAGAAGGAACCCGAGAAGCGAACCTCTCAAGACATGTATACATGGCCCCGAGGCCAGGCATGAATGAGGAACGATGATGACTATCATCCCACGGAGGATCCTTGAGAGACATAGTTTCCATGATGGCTTCATCGGAGGGAAATATCTCTTTCAAGGTATCGGGCGTATTCAAACAGCCGAGCCAAGGGGATTGAGAATAAGTGTCGAGAAACATGTCCAAAGGAGCATGATCAGGAGGCAGAGGTTCCGAAGCCGAAATAAGTTCACAATAGTCAATCTTGATCAGACATAAGGACAATGAATCTCCAAAGGAATCGACCAAGCAGAAGGGACATCCACGGGTCGCTGCATCGCGAAAATACCCATGAGGGTAGGATCTTTGAAGAGACCCGGCCCTACGCTCTCGTAAGGCATAAGAATTTGATCCATGTATGGAACGTTGTTCTCAGAAGAATAAGTGAAGAACGACAACTGATCAATAGTAACGATCTTTCCTTCGTGCAGAAATTTCAAAACATGAAAGACAATGGACAGAATGCACTGCATGGTGCGAGTCCAATTGCGACCGAGGAGAATATTGTAATTGAGCTTGGAATCAACTACTTCAACCTTGACATTGAACGTCTTCCCTTCTAGAGTAATCGGTAAACTAGCGAGAACACCAATAGGTTTAGATTTCCTTCCATCAAATGCTTCTAGAGAATTTGGAGATGAATTCAAAGCTAGAGAATCAATGGCTTTCCAGCAGGCAGATGACATGACACACGTAGATGCACCCTCGTCCATAACTACTCGATGGATATTTAGTCCATTAATGCCAAATTGGATTATGAGAGCAAGCTGGTACGGGAGACATGGGACGAAATTCTTCAAGTCGAAAGTGATAAGGCTCGAATCAGCAGGATCAACACCGCCGATTGCAGATAACAAAGCCTTTTGTTGAGATGGACAACTCTGAATTACTTCTAATCTAGACATTGCAGATGGCGCCTGAGACAAATCCTTAACAATACTGTAATGTTGAGTAGCACGGGCGTTGGGATTGTAAAAATACTTACGGAGTACACCTTTGGAAGGTAGCCGTACAACGGGCTCAGTACTGGGCCTTTCAATCTAAAGAAGTCTAGAAACAGGCAGAGGAGGTGGACCATCAACAATCCCCTTCCCTTCTACCTGATGCATTTCGATATAATATTTTGACCGAGTAGCGATAGCAATGGATGTAGAACAGTTCATCATGAAAACCTGAGACCCAAATGGGGCAGAGGACTGAGGTTTCTCTACCATCTTTGTCTGCTGTGATGGAAAAGGTTCTTTGAGAACAACCAAAGTTCCTTGGGTGCCTTTGAGAAATCTAATTACTTCGGCCCATCGAGGACAGTCCTTGGTGTAGTGCTCTTTGTCACAAATCAAGCAAGGATATTTCAGTTTTCGCTATAAACCATCATCAGCATGAGATTTTTGAGAATCTTGTTTCGGGGTATTGTCTTTGGACTTACATTTACCCTTATTTTTTCCCTTGGAAGTTTTATCTGCTGGATTGGCCTAAATGGCATTGACTTCCACAGTTTTACCAGAACTCAAGGTAGACTGAGAGGCAATATCAATGGAAGGATTAGATTTTTGCTTCCCAGGGTTCAAAGGAGAAGACTTCCAAGAAGTCTAAGTTCCAGACCAATGATACTATCGACGGATGGCATCAACAGTGCTTTAGAAGTTCCAGGTCGAGGAGCATCGGGCAAGATATCATACAACGTACCAGATGGGGAGTACACAAGATCAAGGTACTGGGCATGAGAAATGGCTTGTTCTTCGGTTACACATGCCCCCATAGCTATGTCTTTAGTGATTTGATTGACAAATGAGGTAGTGAACCAATCAGTTAGAAGCTAATCAGGAATATCAAACTTGATCAAGCAACAATGACGTCTCTATTCATGAATATGTTCTGAGATATGAGTAGCTTATTCCTGTTTCAAGGATGTGAGGAGGTGCACCCTGGTCTCATACTGAACGGGTAACTGAAAATGCGTAAGAAATGTCATGGCTAAAGAGTTGAAATCTTGAAAGATGCCACGAGACAATTCAATGTACCACTTTGTAGTGACACCAGTAAGAGTCTGTTGGAAAAGACGAAGTCGGATGGAATCGTCAACCCAAGAGTTAGAGGAAAACCAAAGATGGTATGTCATAATGTACACTTGGGGGTCTTCTCTGGACTTGCCCTCAAACTTAGGAAAATCGCCAGGAATTTTGGTTGGAACTAGAGGCCAATACGAATTATGAAGAATTGGATCATTTGTCAACTTTGACACATCAGGAAATTCCAACGTTGCAAGAAATGGTAATTGAGGATTAAAAGTCATTAGAGTTCGGTGATAAGGACCAGTGTTTACATTCCACCCAGGCTGGGAGAAATTCTACCCCCATATGTTTTGTCTCAGAGGATTCTGGCCATACGGGTTATAAGCTGGATATTTCTGCCCATACTGGGTTTGAGGACCGGGATATTTATTCTGAGCATACCATTTAGGTTCTTGCTGAGCAACATATGGATTATGCTGTGGAATGTAAGCATTGCCTTGAGGTGGATTATACACCAGCTAAGATTGATTTTGAGGGTAATAAGTGAAACCTTGGGGCGCACTATATACAGCCTTATATGAACCTTGAGGAGGGTAAGTAGTGCCTTGGGGTTGAGTAGGTGGTACTTGCTGAGCAGGTTGAATGGGTTGTTGAGATGGTTGAACAGGTTGAACTGGCTATTGAGCAGGTTGAACAGGTTGAACCGGCTACTGAGTGGGTTAAGCAAGTTGAATCGGCTGCTAAGGCTGGGCAGGCTGTCCCTGCGGAGAAGGTTGGCCTAAATACTGATGGCCACTGGGTTGCCCTTGTGGAAGAGGTTGGTCTGATGGTTGCGATAGACCAAGTTGTCCCTGATGACCAGGTTGACCTGGATCAGAACCATAGGGTTGTCCTTGTTGTACAAAATTGTGGCCTTGTGGTGGATACATCTTCCCCCCAGGAACATAAGATGCTCCTGGTTGATATTGAGGTTGATTGGAAGGACCGTAGGATTTCCCTTGTTGGACCGAAGGTTGACCTTGTAAGGGTTGGCCTTGCAGACTGTAAGGTTGTCCCTGAGGAAAAAATGTTTGTCCCTGTTGGACCAAAGGTTGTCCCTGTAAGGGTTGTCCTTGTGGGCCTAAGGGTTGCGCCTGTATCAATGGTCCTTGATGAGGAACGGTCCGATATGGATCAGCTGGAGGCAGATAAAAAGCTTGATGCATATCAATAGGAGGCAAATAAACAGGGTTACCTTAGACATCATAATGATGGGGAGGATTGACAGGAGCTTGGGGCTGCTGAGAACCCTAAGAGTTCTGCTACTGAACGGCCAATAGATACTCATCGAAAGTAAAGTCGCTAGGAATAGAAGTGGAAGTCATAGCCACACTAGAAGCAGACGTAGTTTCCACAATGCGAGCTTGTGATCTACTCACACCGAGATTTATAGGCCACTTGGGATTAATAAATATAGACCTGCGAGTGTGAAAAGATCCTAATGACTGGTGCATAACAACTAGTGCAGATGAAGCCACACACACGATAGGTTGGACCAGCACATATGTAACAATGACTGACGAGCTAGGTGTCGAAGGCAACAGTCTTAACGAATGAAGGACCGAACTCCTTGGAGGAGTCAAGGTATTGGATTGTGCTATGGGTGCAACACCAGAAATAGTTTGAATCAAAGTATTATAATCGGGCGGAAGTGACACCGATTGAGGAGAAAACTAACTAGAAAAACGTAGGAGATCTTCTGGGAAAAGCTGATATTCCCCTGTAGAAATAGGCATTTCTTCATTGCCGACAGGACTTGAAGAATCCATTTTTGACGAAGCCGTAAGATCATCGAAAAGACGATGAGGGCTGGGAGGTAAAGCAGCGACTAAAAATGGTGATCCTGAAGTAAGAGGAGGAAATTCTTCCTCGCTCCCAAAACTAGACCAAGCACCCTGAGGAGGCCAATTGAACTCAAGTGACTCTTTGGGAGGAGACCGGGTAGCGAGAGGCTGAACACACAGGAGAATAGGCTTCACAAGCTTAGCAGACCTAGTGGACTGAGGGGTTTCAAAATTAGGAAAAGAACTACCACTAGGAGGTAGTGAAGAAGACAGCAAAACTGGTGGTTGCGCCACTTTGATAATATTTCAAAACAGGAAAGAAAACGAGATAGCCAATTCAAGGCTTCAAGATCAAATTCTAAGGAAATATGAAAAAAATCCAAGCATAAAAATTTTAACGGGTATGTGATCGTAGGAAGTTAATTTAATGACATCAAAACAAAATTTTCTTAATTTATGTTTTAAGAGTCGATAAACAAACAAAAGATTACTCTAGTCACTTTCAATTTTAAACGAGCATGAAAGGACATGCTAGTCGATGATCTCTTCTCTTTTTAAGGAGTCACGAAAAGATCGAAATGACTACTCAGGTAATCTAAGCAAGAGGGCGTACCAAGTTTCCGTGAACTGCCATATACACCTTGGTGATCAAATGAAAAAGAAATGACCAAGGACTTAATGTACGTGCAAGTAGTCTCCTCGAATGTTGTGTTCGGTGTATCACAATTATAGGGCAGCAGACTTGGCTTCCTATGGATAAAGGATTTGAACCTATGAGGGTCTCCATTTATATACATGATGGTATGGGGAGCACAAGTCCTCACTAGCGCTGTCTAAAGCCAAGCGGCAAACGACAGCTACTAGGTTTAACGATGTCGGAACACGTCACTAGCCTAGACCTCTAATAATGTTTGCGTTAGGTTCTAATGCTTCCTTAGATTAATTGAATCAATTTTAAAGTTGATCTTGGATTAATGTTTCAGTTTCAAGGCCTTAATGAATGGGATCTCAAATTCCTAAATGCATGCTATATGCCAAAGAACATCATTTTCCGTTCGATGAATTCTAACTAAGAGAAGGATAGAGATCTTTCAGAAAGCAACAAACAATGAAAACATACGAAGAAGTACCCTAACACATCTAATACAACCAAAACGAGAAACAAAAAATTCTTTCCTAGTTCATCAAGCGCTAGTTATGCAAAATAAATTTTCATTTCCAGTGCAAATGAAAGAATGCAAATTTTTGTTTTTTGAATGAATGAAGCACACAATGCACTAATTACAGCGCTACGAATGTAGAGACACTACGAATGTAGAGAACTCAAAATGAACAATTTGAAAGAAATACAGACATAAAAACGTACTCATGCCAATGATGCACTTTTTCAAACAAATAGAAAGCTTTCAAAATGACCCAAATGAGCAATGTGATCTATGCTCGAAGTGAAGAGATGGAGAGTCAAACAAAAACAAAAGTAATTGTTCAACAAACCGAAAACTCAAAGGATCAAGAAAGACTATTACAACTGATCAGAAAATCGAACTGACCAAATCAAAGAGACTCAAACTTCGATTAGAAGGCTCAGTGAGCGAAAGACACCTATAAACCCTAGGGCTATGAACTGCACTGATGAGAGAATAGACAAACAGCTGAGAAGAGCAAGCCTACAACAGTCAAAACAATTCCAAAAGACCAATTTCAAATCAAGAAACAACCCAGATTCAAGCACAATTGACCAAAAACACAGCAAAAGGGTCAAGCCAAATGCTACAGGATTTGATGCGTCTGTGAGGCGGTAATCTGCGCCAAATAGGGGTTGGCACTATTGCAACAAAAGCAACAAGTGCTAATGGGTGCGACTGTTCAAAGAAAACCCGCGCCAAGCCGGATAACTATAGGAAAAGGAAAAAACCAGGGAGAAGAGATCAATCTTGACACTCTGGATCTGAAGAAGAGAATTCTAAACAGTCAAGCAAGCTAAAAAATACAGGCAAGTAGTCAAACGACCGAAGTCGACTTGACAAGGCTAATTCCAAATGAGCAATGAGACGACAAAATTCACAATGATCACCAGCGGAGTCGCCAACTTGTTGGAAAGGTAAATCCCTTCTGCAGATAGAGGTGATCCCTCTAGCCCTAGAGTGGGTCTAGCAACAAGGCAACAAGGTTGGGGCAGATTGACCTACCTAGAGTCCAACGCGATTTTCACAGGTGTATTCATGGCAACCTCTCGATCTTTGTCCCGACAGGTTGCGGTTCTTCAGCAATGATACTCATATTCCTGCACAAAGATCAAATACAAGAGCGATATACACGATAATAACTTCATTCGTAGCTAACTAGTCAGTCAAGGAGGACTAAACACATTGCGTAGAACAAACCATATTAACACAAGATGGGAACCAGACAATAGTCATGTATATATAAATAGAAGAAAAAGATTACAACCAGAGCCTTGACATCACAGCCTCCTTCAGTGGGTTCAGTCAAAGTGCATCTCGAAGGATCGTCGGGGAATTGGGATGAGGCGAGGACACAAGCCTAAGCTCTCTCTCGACAAAGGTATCTTTCTGCTCTATCTCACCAACAAGATGTTTAGCAATTCTCTTAAGCCTTTCAGCTATGATTTTTCAGTAGTGCATCAATGGGAAATAGCTTTATTTATAGAGGGAGAGGAGGAGTTTGAGCTCCCTACAATGGTGGAAGGGAGGCCTTATCCTTTGGGAGGTTTCCCCAAAAGGTGGAAACAAGAGGCCAAAGGAGGGTGGTCGTAGTTATTCAGTCAAACCACTTAGGCTGACTCACCCACGAAGTTATGATGGAAACTTCGCCTCTATTTTTAAAAAACATTCCAAAAATAGCTTGGCGCGGGTAGCTAACTGGGACAGAGCGCCAATGGGCACGGGGCCTAGTGTTAATCTTCCTCATTGGTGCAAGGGCATAACGGTTTACCAGCACCAATGCAAAAACATGTGTTTTTGATGGTCTTCTCAGGAAATTGTCAACAGAAGGAATGTTGTCCTCATGGCAAGGGATGCAATGATGGTCTTTGCAAGGCATGACACTTTGTATTAGTCACAGAAATGGTCCTCCAATGTGCGGGATGGGGATTGCAGGGGCGATGAAAAAATGTTGTTTAACACTTGTGTTTTATACTATTAATTTTCTCCTCCAACTTTTCCAATCTGATATCATTCTGTTGTTAAGTCCTCCTTTACTTCCCTATGTCACCTACAATATTCAAATGATGTTTAACCTTGTGCTAGCTTCATGCCATGATTGATGAACTAAATATAGAGTGTTCAATGAACCAAGTATAATAGGATCCACAACCTCCTTTCGTGTGAGTTGGCATGATATCAAGGCGGAGGGGAAACGCTTGCTCTTGGACACCCCCCTTAGGGGAAAAAAATATACATTGAAATCTATAGACGATGTCAAATTATATATAAATTATTACCAAACAAGCACATATTCCAATGGATAAATTATATCAAAATTTTACCAAAATTTATTGAACATTACTTTAAAACATTAATGTCCAAAAATAAATTTGAATTAACACATTGCAGTCAATTTGAAATTTTTTCATACTCTAACAATTTGTTGGTTTGATATTGTATAAATTGATAATAAATGACAAAATTAATAATGATATTTTTTATCCTTGATGGGGCTAAGATCGAGATCTGAGAGGGGGCATGGGGGGATGAACCTTCCACCTTGCCCACCTGAGGTTCATTAAATCAAAAGCATGGGGCTCGTCCCCTTGCGTGCATTAGCATGCATCCACACGGATGACATTAAATAGCTAAGGGTGGCCAATGAAATGCACATCAGTCTCAATTTTTAGCGATGGAGGTTGGGGCAAGCGTGAGGTCGAGTTGCCAACCTCCTTGTTGATATACCCTTCTTTCGACTCTTGTGTTGAGTTTCCATGGGTTGCCATAAATCCAAGATTTAGAGCAGTGGGAAGTGGGTGTTGCTCGAAATTGGAGAAGTGGTGGTGGGTGGGTATTTTAGCCTGTCAAGTGGATAATTCATTGTTGGAACAGTGGCCTAGTGGTTTGTGCTCTACTTTGTGTCATGAATTTGGAAAGTAATAAGGAACTATAACAAAACATGTGAGAATTGATATGCAAAACTTAGCCACTGATAATGGTTATTTTCTATACAGGAAAAGGAGAAAACGAGGAATTGCCGTTCCAAAGGGAAGGACAAAGTCGAGATAACTGCTGTCTCTCTGGACGAGAACCGAACGCAAACAAAGATAAACAGATCAAAGCAAATCGGCTCGGAAAAGAAGGAGAAGACATCAGCTCAGCGCAAAAGAAAAGACAGGATGAAGAGTTAACAGTTTGGCGAATCCCTCAGGATCTTCGATCCTGAGGGATCGCTGCTTTATTTACCTTGTTACTTGGACATCTCCGCCATCGTCTTTATATAAAGAGACAGCACTGTTAGCTTGAGATATAGATATAGAGATGAAGGATACGCTTTTATGTAATTTTTGTAAAACATAAGCTTTGATTATTAAGTTTCGTTGAGAACTGGTTCAATGTATTTTTGACCGATGCATTAATGGAAGTTTGGTGATTATTTCATCTCTGCGACTAGATTAACTTCAAGCAGTGTATCCTTGGAGGCTAAGGGCTCGGCCCCGAAGGACACTTGCTTCTGTACCATTACGACTTTATTTCTGTGTGGTTTGTTTATCATTGTTATTTGGTAATTCGGTATGTTTTATAAGTTCATATTACATGCTCTGTTAAAGATTGAATCATTGAAGTTTTTGCAGATAGAATCGTGTGTTGACTCCGCATCAAGTTATTAATTCTTTCAAGAGTTCATTGCATGTTCTTACTATTATGTTATAGAGCTGTTATATTAATGTTCATGTTGTGTGCGTTTCTAATTTATCAGTACTGTTCCATAATTCGTTAATCGTTGTTGTTGTTCCTTTAGCGTGATTTGTGTGAATTGCCTTTAGAGCGAAAGAATGTTATTTGATTGCATAGAGAGTATTTGAGTTAATAGATTAAGTTGACTACAACCCGCGGGACTTAGTTATTCAATTGCTGTTCCATTTTAGAGTTGCTGTTCTATTCCAGAATTTCTGTTCAATCCTTTATTCGCTTTGTTGTTCCATTTACTTACAGTTGTTGGTTTGGTGTGAGAAATGATCTAAGGCTGTAGTGAGCAGTAGCAGTCACTGTCTAGCTCCCAGGCTCGTGATCTATGCTCTAGTTTCCTTGCCATCAGTTTCCAAAGGGATGGGTTATCACTGTCGAACCCTTGACTGATAAACTGTTGAGTTTTCTGAGTGTGTGATTTATTCTTTGAAGTAATTTAGTTATAGACAAGCATCCGTTTACTCTTGTATTTCTTAAGCACTGTACTACTAGCATTACTCTGACAAATGATAGCCTCGGATTGAGTCACTCTTTGTAATAACAAAACGCTCCCGGGTTGACATATTAATGTGAGGTAATTAGAGGTGAAAGAGACCCTTTTTATAGCTCCACATTTTGGCGCCGTTGCCGGGGAAAGAGTGTAGCCATTTGTCTTTTTCAGAGTAGTGTACGAGCCTGCTAGGGAGGAGTTGGATCCTAAAAACGGAAGGTAAGAACCTACGTGCGGAGCATGTAAAAGACCCGCTCCACTATCCGCTTTCCTAACAGATTTGTTTTTGCTTGTTTGAATAGAAGTTGGTAGTTCATTTTTTTTTGAGTGCATGACTAAGCAGAAAAGACCAGAAAAGAATATCAAACCCCCATCCAAACCTGAAAAAGCTAAGGGGCCGGTGACCCTTGGTCGAACGACCTTCATAGACGAAATCTATAAGAAAACAGAATCTCAGCCATCAGTAGGCCTCAAGAAAAACATTTCTAAACCGCCTACTAGTTCCCTTCAGGCCACAGGATCACCATCTGTAGCCTGCGCTGAGGTGCATAGTCAAACTGAAGAGCAGGACTTTCAAGAAATTGAAAATTCTACTCCAGAATTATTGCAGGAAGGGAACTCTAGAAACTTTTGTGAGGGAGAAGGAGAAACAGGGGAAACCAAGGAACCAAAATCCCCTATTGAGACAAATCAACCTTTAGATAGCCCAGATAAGGGGAGTGCTGCGAAAATCATTGTTGAAGGAATTCAATCTCCTCAGACACCTGGTATTCCCATTATTCCAGATAAAGGAAGCGCTATTAAAAAGATCCCTGTCAAAACCGTTCCCACTCAACCTAGGAATACCCTCCTAGATATCCCAGAAGGTTATTGTCATATATTCGATCCCATGGCTCAAAACCAACCAAACGCTCAAAACCAGCCAAATACTCAAACCTCTACATTACAATATCCTATAGTGGATTCTGCAGCAAATGCACCCATGAAAGCTATCCCTCTTCAGCATATCCCTACATTTCACGGACTCACATCAGAAGATCCGGATGCATTCTTATTCGAATTCGATGTGTTATGTAGGGGGTACGATTACACCACCAATCCCCAAAAATTGAAATTATTTCCCTCTAAATTGAAAGGGGCTGCTTTAAGATGGTTTATGGGGCTAGGTGGCGGGGTTATCAACAATTGGGATCAAATGAAAGAATCCTTCTTAAAGAAATACCAGGATTATTGTAGGTCTAGAGAATTAAAAGACGAAATATTTCAAATGACAGCCAGACCAAATGAAACATTAGAGGAGTATGTGGAATGTTTTCAGTATAATTTACAAAGATCTCCTTATGCATCGCTACCTTTACTTGATAATGTGTTAAAAACTGCATTAATGAGGGGCATGAAGGAACAATGGATTGAAACATTAAACATTATGGGCAAAGGGGATATTTATCAAGAGAATTTTACTGACATCCTTGACTTATGTATCAGGAGTTCGAGAGGCAGCACAAGAATAAAACCGACAGAATATGATCGGTTTACAAGATATAACAAAGTATCAGCAGAAGGAGTAACACGTGCATAAATTGGAAATTTATTAGAAAATTTTAAAACTGATATTATGGGGACACTAACTACACAACTTGATATTGTGCAGGCTAAACAGAAGCAGCTGGAGGCAGAACAGAATTTGGCAATCTTCTGCCCCCGATGTAGAAAAAAACATAGCCACAAGGAGTGTCCATTGGATAAAGTCCAAACATGCGCCATCTTTACAAAAGATCACCTTACGGAGAGCTGCCCCTCACTTCCTGGATTGAAAGCGGTATATAAGGAAGTAGAAGAAGAACCAGAATCGGTGAATTCGATCAACCAGCGCCGCCAGTGGCAGCCGAGACAACCTGGTATGTTTCCGGACCCAACCTCTTTCTTTCAAAACCCACAATATAATGCTCAACAATATGGTATGTGGCAAAATCAATCTCAACCCCCATTTACAAACTGGTCACCACAATCGTTTCCTTCTTCAAATCCATGGCTGAATCAAACAAGCCAAACTGGTTGGCTGAATTTCCCTTATACTCCACCATATTGGAAAAATGGCCCATACCCTTCACAGTGGACTCCCTCTACTTCACAAAGTTCACCCTGGCAGACAAGCTGGCAAAGACCGATGTACCACCCAGCTGGAACTATTCCGCTCCCTCAACCTACGTTGCCAGCTTTACAACAAAATCCCCAGTCTAACTTGAGACCGCAACTCCCAGCCCAACCCGATCCCAATCCAAATAACAGACAGGTCCAATCTATCCAAATCATAGAATCACCAGAAACAGGACCTGACTTGAGGGAGTGCAATGACCTTCAGTTAAGATCTGGACGTATAATTGAAACTGAGGGAGATAAAACAGTTCATATTGAAGATCAGTTACCCAGAGAACATCAGTTACAACAAGAGGATGTAAATAAGCAACAAACTCATAATCAAGCATCCACATCCTCTCCTCCGTTCCCAGAACGATTAGCCATACCTCGATCCATACAATATCCTGACTTTGACATTCTGGGAGAATTACAAAATCTGTACATAAACATTCCATTCCTCCAAGCCATTCAAGACATTCCCATATACGCAAAAACTATAAAAGAATTGTGCATAAAGAAACCAAGGAGGAATATAACAAATAATCCAAGAGTCCAAGTAGTCGGTACCTTATCTGACCTATTGTCGGGAAGAGAAACACCCCTTAAATATGAAGACCCCGGGAACCCAATTATAACTGTTCAAATTTATGGCCAGACCCTGCCTAATGCCTTAGTTGATTTAGGGGCTGCAATTAATATTTTAACAACCACAACTTGCCAAAAGCTCGGCATTACATCCGTAGAACCCACCTCTACTCTGTTAGAATTGGCTGACCGATCTGTGGTTAGACCAGAGGGCACTCTACATGATGTCATGGTCTCTGTAGAATCCTGGGAGTATCCAACCGATTTCCTGATAATTAATCCAAAAACCCGACTTGATGGACATCCACTAATTTTAGGTAGGCCTTGGCTTGCCACTGCCGATGCCTACATTGGCTGTCGGCAGGGAAATATGACCATAACCAGAGGACCGAATAGCAAAAATTTAGTTCTATATCCTCCAACGCAGCCAAGTGTCACAATGATTAAAACTAATAAACACCCTGTATCATACCTTACTGATAACATCAGATCTCCATTAACTATACAAGAGGCACTCGATTTCAAAGATCAAACAGAAGACGATGCCATTAATAATTTCATTACTCAAACTGAACCTCGCACACATTGTCACATGATAGAAGCAGCATTTGATAATGAATTGGAAGAAGATCCCCTGAAAGATATTCATGACCAAACAATACCTGTTACTTCTGTTGCAAATAGTAAAACTGTGGAAATTGCACCCGGGAAAACTTTAAACATCAATGCTAATCTCACACCTGAACAAGAAACAAAGCTCATCCATCTGTTAACAAAATATCAAGAAGCATTTGCATGGGACTACCCTGATATGAAAGGAATCGATCCCCAATTATGTATGCACCACATTTATATAGAAAAAGATGCCAGACCTGTGCGTCAGCCGCAAAGGCGACTTAATCCCCATCTAAAAGATGTCGTAAAAACTGAACTTCAGAAGCTTTTAGATGTGAATTTTATCTACCCTATTTCTGATAGTAAATGGGTCTCTCCGCTTGTGGTGGTACCAAAAAAGAATGGGAAATGGAGAATTTGTGTGGATTATAGGGAACTAAACAAGGCAACACAGAAAGATCATTTTCCTCTTCCTTTCATAGATCAAGTATTGGATACTTTAGCAGGGAAGAAGTTCTTTTCTTTCCTGGATGGCTTTAGTGGATACAATCAGATTCAGATTGCCCCTGAAGACCAGGATAAAACTACTTTTACTTGTCCCTGGGGAACATTTGCCTATCGAGTTCTACCTTTTGGCTTATGTAATGCTCCTGCCACATTTCAGAGGGCTATCCTTAGTATTTTTGCAGATTTAATAAATGATGGACTTGAAGTTTACATGGATGACTTTACACCATATGGAGATGATTTTGATCCAGCTCTAGACACCCTAGAAAAAGTCCTACAACGCCGCATTGTTACCAGGCTTTGCTTAAGCCACGAAAAATGTTTCTTGATGATGACTGAAGGACTTATCCTAGGACATTATGTTTCAGCAGCCGGCATTCAGGTAGACCCGGCCAAAATCCAAATACTTTTTCTCATTCCCACTCCTACTACTCAAACAGAGGTACGTAGCTTTCTTGGATTTTCTGGTTATTATAGACGATTTATAGAGCATTATTCGCACATTGCTGCTCCTTTATATGCACTAACTGGTAACGTTGATTTTCTTTGGACAGACAAATGTGACCGTGCTTTCGAGGATCTAAAGAAGCTTGTATCCACAGCCCTAGTCCTTCGAGGACCAAACTGGGACCTACCATTCCAGATATCATCTGATGCCTCAGATACAGCCATTGGCGCAGTCCTTGGGCAGGAAGAGGATAAAAAACCATATGCCATCTATTACATCAGCAAGAATTTATCCCCCGCTGAATTGAATTACACTGTTACTGAAAAAGAATTCCTAGCTGTAATACATGCTATCAATAAATTTAGACATTATATTACAGGCTATCCTGTTATCTTGTATACAGACCATTCTGCTATAAAATATTTAGCAAATAAGCCTGTCACAAATGCCAGAGTAACTCGATGGTTAATCTTATTGCAGGAATTCGACATCACAATCAAGGACCGCCCGGGCAAAGAAAACCCTGTAGCCGATTTTCTTTCGAGAATACCAAAATCAAGCGATGCAGCAGCAGTTGAAGATCAATTTCCGGATGAGCACCTGTTTGCTGTTACCGTTCAAACACCCTGGTATGCTGATGTTGCCAACTACCTCGCAGTAGGTAAATTACCAAAACATTTAACTCCTAATGAGCGCAAGCAGATTATTCAGAAAAGTTCTCGATTTTCGTGGATTGGAGGCTATTTGTTTCACACAGGAGCAGACATGCATATCCGGCGATGTGTTAGAGAGGATGAAATCTTTGACATCCTAAAAGCCTGTCACGATGGACCGTGTGGGGGGCACTTCACTGAGCGTAGAACTGGACATAAAGTATTGCAGACAGGATATTACTGGCCTACGATCTTCAAAGATGCAAAGAAGTTTGTCCAAGCCTGTGACAGCTGCCAGCGAGCAGGACGACCTGGTCAAGCTGATGAGATGCCTCTGAAACCACAGTTAGTCATCGAACCATTCGAACGGTGGGCTCTTGATTTCGTTGGACCCATCAACCCTTCATCAAATCAGAAAACATATATTTTGGTGGCAACAGAATATGTCACCAAATGGGTTGAGGCAGAAGCATTACCAAGAGCCACAGAGGACTCTGTCATACAGTTCCTGTTCCTTTTATTTGTTCGTTATGGCCTTCCTAGGGAAATAATTGCAGATGGAGGACCACAATTTGTTGGGCATAAATTAGCTGCAACACTTAACAATTATCATGTCCAGCATAAGATCACTACTCCATATCACCCACAGGCGAATGGGCAGGTAGAAAGTAGCAATAAGATAATAGAATCAATCCTAACGAAAACCATTGCGTCACATAGGCGTGATTGGGCTACCCGACTACCTAAAGCACTCTGGGCCTATAGAACCACATGGAGGAGCACCACCGGTTACTCACCTTATCAATTAGTGTTTGGAAAACAACCCATTTTTCCCATAGAATTCGAAATCCAAACATTACGGACAGCACAAGAAGTTGGCCTAGATCTAAGCGAGGCACAACTCAATCGACTGCAGCAGATCAATGAATTAAATGAAGTCAAGCTCTCTGCATTACAAAATACAGCATTGATTCAACAGCAGCGAGCCAAATGGCATGATGCGCTCATCAAAAACAAAGTCTTCCACGAGGGAGACTGGGCTCTGTTATACGATTCTCGGTTTCAGGACTTCCCTGGAAAACTTCGGACTCGATGGTTGGGACCATACGAAATCCAGAAGGTGCATGACAATGGAACCCTTACTCTAATCACCATTGACGGTTCTGGATATGCATTCAAAGTAAATGGCCACCGAGTCCGTCTCTATCGTAAACCACTCACTCGGGAATCCTTCTGCCAGCAGCTACGCCGAGACACTGATATGGAGATCTTAGGAGAGGAAGAGAAATCTTCCTCACTTGTAATTCATTAAGGGTTCATTTCTTTTTGCAATTTGTACATAAGTTCTTGTTTTTTTGAGTGGTTCTTGTACATGAGTTTGAATTAAATATTTTCTTGTCATTTTTGCTGTTCCTTTTCTTTTACAAAGCTCGATTTTTGCTCTTCTAAAAATAGCATATGCGTGTTTTTTTTATGATGTTGGTTTTGCTTGTTTTGCTGTTCCTTTTCTAAAGGAACAGCATTCGGGATCTCTGTTGTTCCTTTTTCAAAGGAACGGCATTGTTACATTTTCCGCTGTTCCTTTTGGTTACCACTGTTCTTTTTCTTCAAAGAAACAGCGTTCTTTTATTGTTGTTGTTCCTTTTTCAAAGGAATGGCATTTTGAGTGTTTTTATAGTATTTTTATTTTTGCTGTTCCTTTTTCCCAAAGGAACGGCATTTGCATTTTTGCTGTTTTTTTTTCATCCGTCGTTGTTTCTTTTTCAAAGGAACACCACTCGCATACTTCTGCTCTCCTTGTGAAACAGCTTATTCTTTTGCTGATCTAAATTGAGGATGCTTCTTGCCCATCTTCTTTCTAGTCTTTAAGATACAGCTATGTATTTGTGCAATGACATATAAAATCACAACATACCAAAATCTGCAAACCATAAATCGCTATATCTATAAGGCTCTGCATTAGTAAGAGGACAAATGGAAGGACATACTTATTTCTTACCTTTTGTTGACATGGTTTTACTAATTTTGCCCTGATTGGTTATCTTTATCATGCTGATTCCCTTAAACTTTTTTTATTAGCACTTGGGAATAAGAGCAAAGAGTTTATATCTTCCTATTGAGATAATACGACTTCTTCCACCATTCCTACTCTTAAGGAGTGTTGAACCACCCTTTGTGTATAAATAAGGAAAAATATTCTATGAAAAAGAAAAAAATATGTGAACATAATATGTCAAGTGTCAAATGTAGGATAGGGGGTCTCATCGAGAGCCAGCCTACCATGATCATGAGGATGGAAGTGAAGTGGCATTCCCATTCTGGCCACCACACCAGGGATATGGTCCAAAAGGTATATCAAATAAACAAACCTTGGAACAGGAGGTCTCATTACGAGCCGGCCTGCCCATGTTTCGCTCCTTCCTTGTGAATGGCATTATGGTTAACTGGTCACCAAGCCAGCATAATGGTCTACATTTTGACATAACAACATTCCTAAGTATACACAAAGGATTATGGTTCCGAGGGTAAAAAAAAAACAACTCTGCCAAGGTTATGGACACCTGTTGGCAGCAGAGTACTGTTAATGGTATTGAAGTCACCTTGCTTACACCAATGGGTAAGATACTAATACTCTTTTGTTTCTTATATCCTAGGAACTAATCATATATCATTTCCCGATTTATATATCGCATGAACATTTATCATTACCAATCATGGCAACGGAAGTGACCATGACCACTTGAGATTTTGCAAGTACGATACATGCCCTATCCATCAGCCTCAAATCATAACACGGCATCCTCTTATATAATACGCGATCAATTCTCCGCCTCGATTTCGGTAATTTGTTGTCCTTTTTCAACATGGCATAATTCCATATGCTGTTCCTTTCTGACTTGTTTGCAGACCGGGTGCCGCTCCTTTATTTGCCGGCTGGGACAGCCTATCACATTGCGGGGGGGGGAGGTTAACCTCATCATTCCCTGAATTACGTGTCAGCTCACTATTCGGGAAAGCTAGTATACGACGGTTTGGCATGGTTTAACGGCATGGCATTTCTATTTTTGTCACAAGTTGCTTTCTGTTGCACTGTTGCATACTCTGTGTTTTTTCGAAACCTTGCGATTATCACCCTCTCTGTGTTTCAAACAGAAAACGTAGTTGCTGTTCCATTTAGAATCCACAGTGAAACCATGGGAGGAAGGGCAATTCGAAGCGAGCCTCAACAGTTGACGATCTCCGCTGCTGCCCGGGAGATCCTGGAAAGAGCAGGATGGTTGAATTATTTCAATCGCCTACAGGAGTCCAACAAAACAGTGGCGATGGAATTCTTGCAGAACCTACAAGATGATCACTCCATAGTAAGAGGGAAGCGGATAGCGGTTACTGATGACATAATTGCAGAAGTTTCAGGGCTCCCAGCCACCGGACTGGTATGGACATTAAAAAAGGAACGATTACAGAAGGTCATGGAACTGTTTCAGGACAAAGGCCAGAATTTGACAATTAAAGGGAAGGGAGTTCTGCCAGCAACCCTAGGTGAACCCTGGATGGAGCTAGCAAGAACGGTGCAGAGTTATATTACTTGCGAAGGAAGAAAAGACGTGGTAAGACCACGACACCTTAAACTTTTAGTTGTTTTAAAGCAGAGATGCTCTGTGAATTTACCCGCACTCCTGAACTCCTTACTGCATGATGCTGCACAAAGTATGAAAAAGGCACAGCACGTAGAGTCAATCGTTAGTCACCATGGGTTGATACGACTAGTTGTTAGTTATGGTCTCACCCAGCAGCAGAGCAGCTGGGAAGAGCTGATTGCAACGATTGAGGGGGGATTGACAGAGCCATCCCCAAAACGCAGACATTCTATAAGCACACCGGAGTGTCCGGCAAAACGCAGAGAACATGTCGCTAGTACATCAGAACAACCAGAGATACATCAAGAATCGGAAAAGCGCAAGCATGCCATTGATTCACCCGAGCAACCAGAGGAACCCAGAAAATCAGCTCGGTTAGCTCAGATGAGAGGAAGCATAGATAGGCCCAGAAAATCAGCCCGGTTGGCTCGGATAAGAGGAAGGCTGGAAAAGCTTCAGGGAAGCACCAGCCAACCAGTGATAATTGAAGATGAGCAACCCGAAGAAGAAGCAGCCGAGCCTTCGGGAACAGAAATAGAAGCAGAAAATGAATAGGAGGAAGAAATGGGACAGCAGGAGGATAGCCCATTACAAGACCTACTGGGAGATGATGACTTGGCCGCAGTCCTAGCCAATATGAGTAAGTATGGTCAACCTTCTAGTTCAGAGGACCCCCACGACAAACCCCAAGAAGAAAACATGCCTGTTCATGATGAAGAGGAGGAAAATATTGAACGGGAACAATCTGTTCCCAGGTCACAAGAGGAAATTCTAGAGGGAGTAGGAGCAGAAACAGCAGTTGCTCAGGAAGAGACAGAACCAGTCGAGGTTCCTACCCCAGAACAGCCAGAGCAGAATAGTGAGGAAGAACCCCAAGAGGAAGATTTAGCAACTGGTCATGATCCAGTCCGCAGCAGACAGACTGCTGTTCCTTCGAATGAAACACTGGAAATTAAGAAGTTGCGGATGGAACGGAATAAATTGTTGAATATGATAACCCAGCTCAGACAACAAATTAGGATTCTGAAAAAGAACCATAAGGTAAGAAAGACCGGAGGGAGGAAAAAGAAGGCCAACAAGCGGCCTGCTGTTCAAAACCCTACTGAGAATCCAACTGTCGTTCCAAATGATGCTGAAGAACAGACGGGTGTTCGCGTTAAAACAGAAAAGGATGATATAAGGATCAGTGACAAGCAAATTCAGACAGAGGCACCACCCTCAGGGGTAATAAGGGTTCTGAACTCCAAACAGCATAATAAGACAGTTCAGGTAAAACTCCCGGCCTCCACTGACCTATGGAAAAAAGATCCGAAGACAAAAACCTTGCATAAGATGGTGAAGCAAGCCCAGCAAGAAGCCGAACAACTTAGAGAGCAAACGGTTCCCCGAGAAAAATATGAAGAGTTACAGCAACAACTAAGGGACGTCAGTCAGTCCAAAAGCCAGGCCATTGAAGGGTGGAAAAAGGAACAAGAGGAAGTTGCACAGGTAACCCGTAGACTAGATACTGTTATCAAGCAGATGAATACCTTGTGTTCTTTATACAATGATGTTTTAGCATGTAGGGCCCCTGCTAAAAAATATGCTCTGTTTTTATTAGAACGGTATTTACAATTAAAAATAAAAGCTGTTAAAGCAGGCACCCCTATACAAATTAACACTGTCAATGACTTTATAGACTGCTGTAAACATTATGGAGTGAAAGTCCAGAGGTTGTTGTGTGAACTTTATTTGCACGACCTTGTGCTAAGTCAGGAGACTGATTTAAACCCTGGCCCTTTCATTGGAGACATCCAATTCCAAGCATTCATTTCATTCGGGGTTAATCAGATTAAGTGGCTCAAAGCCTATGATACTTTCCAGGGTCAGGAAAATGGTCTAGATTTACGGGTTAGGGCTGAGCCTAGGAACCCAGTACAGTTGTGGAAAGCTCACAGAAATCTTATAAAGGCTCCTGGTGCCATTGAAACATTAGGACCCATGCATGAGGCACTCATTCGAGAGAGTTTAGAGTATTTTCTTTCCATCAAAGACTTGGCCATTAATGCAGCCAAATTTCGATACCGAATCTCTGATCCAAACATCCAGCTCAGGGAACCATTTAAGTATGAGAACTTTGAGTTAGCTGCTAACCGTTTGAACCTCTATGGCCAGAGCATTCTGAAAGCAGGGTCATCCTGGTTAGGATATAGATTTCGCACTCCAATTATTTGGCACCCTGCACCCGGATACCAGGCCCTGTATGATATGCCTGAGGGGCAAACAGGTCAGTTCTTTGATTATCTAATCACTCAACATGGTTGTAGGCCTCCGCATGAGACTCCTTCTCCAGCATATTCTCTCACTGCATTGCATGTCAACTACAATGTTTTCATGAGGACATGAAACAAGGTAAGCAGGGGGGTGTGTGGAGTACTAAAAAGGTATGCTTTTGATCATTATTTCAGTGGCTTTTTAATAGAATTTGTGAACCTTTTGTATCATGAATTTGGAAAGTAATAAGGAACTATAACAAAACATGTGAGAATTGATGTGCATAACTTAGCCACTAATAATGGTTATTTTCTATACAGGAAAAGGAGAAAACGAAGAGTTGTCGCTCCAAAGGAAAGGACAAAGTGGAGATAACTGTTGTCCCTCTGAACGAGAACCGAACGCAAACAAAGATAAACAGATCAAAGCAAATTGGCTCGGAAAAGAAGGAGAAGACACCAACTCAGCGCAAAAGAAAAGACAGGATGAAGAGTTAACAGTTTGGCGAATCCCTCAGGATCTTCGATCCTGAGGGATCGCTGCTTTATTTACCTTGTTACTTGGACATCTCCGCCGTCGTCTTTATATAAAGAGACAGCACTGTTAGCTTGATATAGAAGGATATAGAGATAGGATACGCTTTTATGTAATTTTATGTAAAACATCAGCTTTGATTATTAATTTTCGTTGAGAACTGGTTCGATGTATTTTTGACCGATGCATTAATAAAAGTTTGGTTATTATTCCATCTCCGCGTCTGCATTAACTTAAAGCGGTGTATCCTTGGAGGCTAAGGGCCCGGCCCCGGAGGACACTTGCTTCTGTACCATTACGACTTTACTTCTGTGTGGTTTGTTTATCATTGTTATTTGGTAATTTGATATGCTTTACAAGTTCATATTACATGCTCTGTTAAAGTTTGAATCATTGAGGTTTTTGCAGATAGAATCGTGTGTTGACTCTGCATCAAGTTATTTATCCTTTCAAGAGTTAATTGCATGTTCTTACTATTATGTTACAGAGCTGTTATACTAAACGTTCGTGTTGTGTGCGTTTCGAATTTATCAGTACTGTTCCATAATTCATTAATCGTTATTGATTTTCCTTTAGTGCGATTTTTGTGAATTGCCTTTAGAGTGAAAGAATGTTATTTGATTGCAAAGAGAGTATTTGAGTTAATAGATTAAGTTTGGTTACAACCCGCGGGACTTAGTTATTCAATTGTTGTTCCATTTTAGATTTGCTGTTCTATTCCAGAATTGCTGTTCAATCCTTTATTCGCTTTGCTGTTCCATTTACTTGCAGTTGTTGGTTTGGTGTGAGAGATGATCTAAGGCTGTAGTGAGCATTGGCAGTCACTGTCTAGCTCCCAGGCTCATGGTCTATGCTCTAGTTTCCTTTCCATCAGTTTCCGAAGGGATGGGTTATCACTGCCGAACCCTTGACTGATAAGCTGTTGAGTTTTCTGAGTGTGTGATTTATTCTTTGAAGTACTTTAGTTACAAGCAAGCATCCGTT